>APFE030343872.1:0-12864 GCA_000404065.3 Pinus taeda | reverse complement strand
GAAGTAATATAAGTAATAAATCATCACAATAATAACTAATTATTATTTAATAGACATCTAAATATTTACTAATAGAGTGAAATTATTATTGGAGGATTTATAAGCTTAATGTGAAAATTTCCACAGTGAATATATTGTACCACATGATTTGGATGGGCCTTCTCTTATTCAACCAGGCACGTCAATCAAAAGTTGAGAAAAATTGCTATATGACAAGAAGGATATCGGAGTATACAATTTTAGTGTATTTCAATACAGAGATGTGTTTACACAAACTTTAATTTTAAATTTACATCCCTAAGAAGTGAAGTAAGAATATGCATTATAAAATGAAGGTGGGCACAAAAAATAACACGATAAATGCTATCATTTTTCATTGATTTGGATGGTTGAATAGATTTTTTTATAAAACAAAATTATAAGGGAATTTAAGATATTCTTTTTGGTTTTGATGGTGTCGTCTTAGTATTTATGTATATGACCCTTGTGTAAGTGTAGTTTAAGGAGGCAATAATTTTTCCTAGAAAATAATGAAAATTTCGGCACTGTTTTGACAAAATATGGCAGAAATCCAGGAAATCCATGACAATGAACATGATAAATCTTGCACCGGTGCAAAATGAATAGATTAAAATTCACGCCAAAAGTGAGTTTAATTTGGAGCATTTGGAGCAATTGAATTGTTACAAAAGGAAATGATTGTTAGAGGCATCATATACTTTATTTGTTGGTTAAGAAAATGTCTATATGTGTATTTCATTATAAATATCGTATTGAGTTGTGTTATGAAGCTCCAGTGTGCGATATGTTGTTGTGTTGTCATAATGTTTTTATTTTGAGAAGGTCTTTCATTGTAAATATTGCAACGAGTTGTGTTATAAAGCTCCATGGGAAGTATGCTTTGTTTTTAGCAGTCATGTTGGTTATAGGTGTCATTGAACACTAAGGACGGTGTTCCCCCAAGGTGGGTTCTGTAATAGCCCTGGTAAAAATTTCATATAAAAATATATAAATACCACAGATGATGGGACATGTATTCCAAGCTGAATGGTGGGCATAACATCCTAGTGGGTGTTCATTTGATATTTTATGGTTAAGGAAATTGGCAAAGGCAATAGCTAAGGCATTAAAGAGGAAAAAAGGTATTTCAATGCAATTATTTGTGAAAATAATGGAAATTAAGAGAAAATGAAGGTAAAAGGTCACAAGTTTCATGTGAGGAGGAAATTGAAGGAAAATAATGGAAAATGAAGAAAATAGAGGCCTCATTAATTAAAAGGCTTTTAAGGATTAATTAGAAAGATTCTTCCTTTCAGTGTGAACCTTTTGTCAGTTTAGTTTTGGAGCTCTCTCATTATTCTCTCTCTCTCTATCTCATACTCTTGGATACTTAGAGTTTTCTTGGAGCACTTTTGGAGGGTGTGGCATACTTGGATTCTTGGGGAAAGAAGGCAAAGGAAGAGCGGGAAAGCACAAGAGGGCATCGAAATCAGCAACTACATCAAATTTCTTGCAGATACTGAGTTGCATGTATGATTTCTTCACTAGTTTTGGCATGCATGGCACATGCATGTGATTTCTTGGTTATGATCTATCATTGACATGGAGGATGGTTGAGATTGACATTGGATTTCCTGGCCTTTCCATTTCCTATATATCCATGGTGATTGTGGGTTTTCTTTCATTTCTTTATTGTGGTTGGTTCTCAGGTTTCCTTAGCTTAGGTTGAGTTATTAGTCCAAGAATCCCTAGTTGAACAAACACTCTCGAAGCCCTATAATAGCTTGGGTTGAGTTAGTAGTCTTGGAAGCCCTGCAATAGCTTGGGTTGAGTTAAAAGTCTTGGAAGCCCTGGTTGGACAAATGCTTTAGAAGCCCTTGGTGGGTTGAGTTACTAGTCATGGAAGCCTTGGTTGGAAAAACTCTTTGGAAGCCCTGTATAAGTTGCGGGTTGAGTTACTAGTTCTGGAAGCCTTCGTTGGACAAACACTATGGAAGCCTTGTATAAGTTGTGTGTTGAGTTACTAGTTATGCAATCCTTGGTTGGAATAACACTCTAGAAGCCCTGTATGGCTTGGATGGAGACCAATCTGATAATGGTTTGTGGTGATGTCTGATTGTGAGGTGGAATCATTGTTTGATGGGTTGATGTGGGTGGCCTCTAGAAGCCCTAGATGATTTTTGATTGATGTGTTTTCTAAGATCCGACATTCATGATTGGAATATGGCACGGGGGTGATTGGTTGAAGAGAGACTTCGCTCAACCAATCTATAGTCGGGTGGAACATGATAGCCGCATCACTGGTTAGTTCATTGCATTTATTAATGAAAAATTCATTCCCTTGATTCTCATGTGCAAATGCACTGATGTATATATCGATTTTGATGGCTGATATGTTTATTGTATTTTTGTTCCTATTATGTTGTTTACATGCACATTTACCGTGAAGGGTGTTACAAAATCCTTGAATCTTGTAACTAATAATCAATTCCCCCTATAAGATTCAAGGAGAGAATATGTAGAAATATCAACTACAAGATATATCAATACTTGGGACTGGACTATGAGGTATGAACGATATATCTTCTTAGTTGTTGAAAACCATTTTCAAGAAGCAATCCATCCAAGATGAATCTTTTCTCTTGTAGGAGTCTTATGTTTAGAGAATCTGTATGAATGGTGAGTGTGCTTACCACAATGCTTACAAGGTTAAATATAAAAAACTCATCTTTGAAATGGCTAACTTGACTGCAATGTTGGCATCTAGCAATACGTTGTGGTGGAAGAGGAGTAGGAACATGTGAAGATGAATCACCTTGAAGAAACCCAACCATTTGAAACATGATGGGTATAGTGTAGTCTGGAGCGTCAAAGGAAACATCCTTGTCATATCCAAGACTATTTATGTTTCTATTGTTAACAACTTCTTCTCAAGGTCTATTAGGGGCTTGGGAAGTGCAGGCTAAAACTTTGCATCTTTATGCAAATATGCTCCTAAAATGCCCTCATTATTATGATAAGTTTTTGGTTTTTAATGGGAGTCAACTTCAAACACAAAAAGATAAATTTCATGAAAAAAATAGTTCAAAATGACTACACTTCCATTATAGCTCATTTTTTCCATAGTTTTGACTCAAGCTACAAAAACTCAATATTATCTTGTGCATTTTGAAAACAAGCTTGAATGTCAAACATAGTGACCTTGTTGACTTTTACCATACCATCAACAGTTTAAAGTATTAGAGTATTCAATAAATCTAATGTTTCTCCAATTTGAGCCATTTTATAACAATTGAAGCTTAGTAAATGAAGGTTGTAAGATTTTTACACCCTTCACCAATATTTTGTCATACAATGTGTAAATATCATGTACAAAATTTGTGCCAACAATATTATCACATGCAAAAAGTGTTCTAACAATCTCACCACATACAAAATGTGTGTCAATAATCCAAAATATCCTTGAACCAAACCAAGAAGTAGTTTAAGTATTCTTTCTATAATGTAATTCCTACTTGCCCAAAACTTTCAAACGTTACTGTAAAATTTTGGATGCCAATACCATTTGTGCCCGAGAGCTTGCAAATTGTCACTATACCCACGATGGAATTTGACTAAAAAGTCAAATTAGAGAAACTAATACTATAACACATGTAGTAGTGTCTAATGTGGGCTATCCTTAACACTGGTTTAAGTTTTTTTTACCAAGTTCGTAAAATTAAGAACCCAAGGTATGTGATTGTCATGATACATGCATATATTATAGAAAGGGCATTGGTGTCTAAGGTGTGGTTCCAAATTCAACTTCCAAGGACCATGTGATGGGGTTGTTGGTAAAAACTAGAGACACTACGAAGGTGAGGCTCCAAATTCTATGTGTGAATATTCTTGATTCAAGAAGTTGTAGAATAGGTAGAGAGAAGAGAAAAAAGAGGAAAGGATGGCCCAAATTAAGCAAATTATATGTAAATTGACTGGTGGGAAGGCATCGAGGAAGAAATTTACAATAGATGCACTTAGGAAATTTTCTTTGATGATTTAATGTTGTAAATACTTATACAATGGAAGAAAATTAAATTAAGTGAATAATTAGTAAAAAAGGAGTATTTACCCCTTTAAAAAAGAGTAGAATGACACATTGCAAGTGAAACATTCAAATTTGAGGAATATAAATGCTATGAAATTATTCCTTGTCTAATAATCAACTACATTTCTAAGGGGCTAAAACTTGTAGTGATCCCATTGATAACTCTCATCACAATCATCATTTTATATCTATTGATTGGACAAGACATGCATCATTCAAATGTGTATCAGCCATTAGTTGCACGTGAGATAAATGAATGAAAGGATCTTAGCAGTAGTCTTGTCGTGTCCATATAGACTTCTATGTTTCAATTAATGCTCACAAAATTGCCTTGAAACTCGCAGATATTATAACCAATGCTTCTCGAGTTGAAAAAACATAATCCTCAATTGATGTGGTTTGTTCAAGATCTCCAGGATGATTTTGTTCACTTGATTAATGAACTAGTTGAAGGTGTAGAGGATAGGAGGTTTGTCTTAGAAGGAGGTGGAAATTAAGATGATGCTTGTTGTTGATGTTCATCTTAGTACTTTCATAGGGAACATTATGTTTATAAGAGGCATTATGATGGAATATTCATCATAAATTTAGGTAAGACTTGGGAAAAGCTTCAACTTGCTGTAAGGGGGATTGTTGCAATCAAGAAAACAATAGATATTATTGTGCAATATGCAAGGCCATATGGATAGCTTATCATCTCAATGTTTTGTCAATGTACTAGATCACATACAATAGTTGACAGGCACACTTTAAAGATGAATTTTATATATAGTCAAATAAGCCCTAAACTTAATTAGATATATTAGCTAAGAGAATGTCAACCAAGGTAACAGTGGACGACAATGCTAAGGAAATTTCAGGTTGGGGCACAATACAAATATAATGGACCCAAATTTGAGAAACAAATATTAAAGTAAAAGGGTTTTCCATTTATTGGTAACCAAAATAATATTAGTTATCACATATAGGCACAATAAACATAAATGCTCAACTTTAACCTATAGAGTACAAATAAAAATGATCCTTGTAAAATGTGAAATTTTGGCACAAAGAGAATAGTTGTAAGGGTTTCTAAGTGAAGATAAGTAATAGGTGGACTAGAAACACTCATGATTACTAAAAGTCCACAAAATCGTAGCTCACAAATAATTAGGTAGGGTAGGAATGCACTTGATTTGATATCATGTCAAGCACACACAAATTTAAACAACATATTAGATGATTCATAGAATCCTTCTCTATTCACAAAGATTTACATATTAATACATAGCCTTATGACCCTTGGTTTTCATCTTCCAAGAGATCATTTGGACTCGAATGATTATTCACATTCTTCCACACAAACCCTAACGGATTAGGTGTCCAACATTATGATCGAGGAAGAGATTGAGTAGGAAAGAAAGGAGAAAGAAGACACATTGCTAGTATTGTTTCAAATCAAACAATGCAACTATTGTTTCCCATCAACATACTCACTATCAATGAGGTCAAGAATAGACCAGTCCCCTTTGTAGAAGAAATCCTCAGAAAAACCCATGGTATTTACTAATGCAAATATGTAGGCTTCATTAATCCTTGAGTAATTTTAACATTAGATACTGAGGATTAAAATGGATGATGGAGATTGGTTTAATGTCCGCCATTGAGTCTAGAATCTCCCTTCTAATTCTAAAATATACATTTCTATTGACGTTATATACTTATAAAAATTTTTGACTTCTTCAATCTTCTTGAATGTTACTGAACAAGTCAAAAGAAATATCATTGTTCAAGCTTGATAATCCATGGTATTGTAACAAATCATATTTACAAGCCAAGAATCCTCCATGGTGAAAGTCATTGGGAGTAAAAGGAAAATGGGCATATGCATTTTCATTTGTGAATTAAATAAAGATACGAATCATTGTAAGAAGAGCTTCGGCGTAAATCACATGAAAGAGACCTTTGTCGACGCGTTTCGAACCAACTAGTGTGGTTCATCGTCAGGACAAGTTGAAGAAACAGATCTGGCATAGCATGTTAAATAGACATAGCAGAGACTCCAACGGCTACAAAACGACTATTTTAACTACGGAGTCTCTGCATCTCTTCAAAAACGCTAGATCTGTCTTCAACTTAGAGACCTGCAAGCGTGCCCGTTCGAAATGGTGAACTTTAGATGCGATGGCAATACCGTGCAGGGAAACAATTATAGAATTGAGGCTTCTGTGATCCATCATAGTTGTAAGAAGAGCTTCGGCGTAAATCACATGAAAGAGACCTTTGCCGACGCGTTTCGAACCAACTAGTATGGTTCATCGTCAGGACAAGTTGAAGAAACAGATCTGGCATAGCATGTTAAATAGACATAGCAGAGACTCCAACGGCTACAAAACGACTATTTTAACTACGGAGTCTCTGCATCTCTTCAAAAACGCTAGATCTGTCTTCAACTTAGAGACCTACAAGCGTGCCCGTTCGAAATGGTGAACTTTAGATGCGATGGCAATACTGTGCAGGGAAACAATTGTAGAATTGAGGCTTCTGTGATCCATCATAGTTGTAAGAAGAGCTTCGGCGTAAATCACATGAAAGAGACCTTTGTCGACGCATTTCGAACCAACTAGTGTGGTTCATCGTCAGGACAAGTTGAAGAAACAGATCTGGCATAGCATGTTAAATAGACATAGCAGAGACTCCAACGGCTACAAAATGGCTATTTTAACTACGGAGTCTCTGCATCTCTTCAAAAACACTAGATCTGTCTTCAACTTAGACCTGCAAGCGTGCCCGTTCGAAATGGTGAACTTTAGATGCGATGGCAATACCGTGCAGGGAAACAATTGTAGAATTGAGGCTTCTGTGATCCATCATAGTTGTAAGAAGAGCTTCGGCGTAAATCACATGAAAGAGACCTTTGCCGACGCGTTTCGAACCAACTAGTATGGTTCATCGTCAGGACAAGTTGAAGAAACAGATCTGGCATAGCATGTTAAATAGACATAGCAGAGACTCCAACGGCTACAAAACGGCTATTTTAACTATGTCTCTGCTATGTCTATTTAACATGCTATGCCAGATCTGTTTCTTCAACTTGTCCTGATGATGAACCACACTAGTTGGTTTGAAACGCGTCGACAAAGGTCTCTTTCATGTGATTTATGCCGAAGCTCTTCTTACAACTATGATGGATCACAGAAGCCTCAATTCTACAATTGTTTCCCTGCACGGTATTGCCATCGCATCTAAAGTTCACCATTTCGAACGGGCACGCTTGCAGGTCTCTAAGTTGAAGACAGATCTAGCGTTTTTGAAGAGATGTAGAGACTCCGTAGTTAAAATAGCCGTTTTGTAGCCGTTGGAGTCTCTGCTATGTCTATTTAACATGCTATGTCAGATCTGTTTCTTCAACTTGTCCTGACGATGAACCACACTAGTTGGTTCGAAACGCGTCGACAAAGGTCTCTTTCATGTGATTTACGCCGAAGCTCTTCTTACAACTATGATGGATTACAGAAGCCTCAATTCTATAATTGTTTCCCTGCACGGTATTGCCATCGCATCTAAAGTTCACCATTTCGAATGGGCACGCTTGCAGGTCTCTAAGTTGAAGACAGATCTAGCGTTTTTGAAGAGATGCAGAGACTCCGTAGTTAAAATAGCCGTTTTGTAGCCGTTGGAGTCTCTGCTATGTCTATTTAACATGCTATGCCAGATCTGTTTCTTCAACTTGTCCTGACGATGAACCACACTAGTTGGTTCGAAACGTGTCGACAAAGGTCTCTTTCATGTGATTTACACCGAAGCTCTTCTTACAACTATGATGGATCAGAGAAGCCTCAATTCTACAATTGTTTCCCTGCACGGTATTGCCATCGCATCTAAAGTTCTCCATTTCGAACGGGCACACTTGCAGGTCTCTAAGTTGAAGACAGATCTAGCGTTTTTGAAGAGATGCAGAGACTCCATAGTTAAAATAGCCATTTTGTAGCCGTTGGAGTCTCTGCTATGTCTATTTAACATGCTATGCCAGATTTGTTTCTTCAACTTGTCCTGATGATGAACCACACTAGTTGGTTCGAAATGCGTCGACAAAGGTCTCTTTCATGTGATTTACACCGAAGCTCTTCTTACAACTATGATGGATCACAGAAGCCTCAATTCTACAAAAGATACGAATCATTCTCCCTTTTCTTTTCCAATTGTCAAGATTTCCATGTAAATCAAGTGTACTAATGGCAAATTCTATCATGTACTCTGTTATTTTAAGCCTATTTCATCCTCTATTGTTTTTATTTTTATGAACAATATGCAAGCCATAGGTTTTTACTGTTATTGGTGTAAACTAGGTTTCTGAAGTAGTATGGAGATTTTTGTAATGAGTGATATGGAAAAGTTGAATGGGACCAATTTCTCCCTACGTAATTCATAGACCAAGGATATACTGATGTTGGAGGATTAATATTTTCTAATTTAGAGAGTGGTAAAGAAACCTCATCAATGATGGTTGACACTTCAAATTTGTTTGATAAGAAGGCCATTTCTACAATATGGAAGTACCTAGGAATGAATGTCCACTTCAATGTGGCTAGTGCAAATATAATACTTGGACTATGGAAAAAGTTACATGATTTGTATAAGGAAAAAACAACAACAAAGAATATTTTCTTGGTGAATAAGTTGTATAATCTCAACACGAAGTAGGGTGCTTTAGTCGCAAACTGTACAAATAAATTTAATATAGTTACCACATGACTAAATTAGAGCCATTCTACTCATGTTCTCTACGCCAAAAATTTGGTTGAATTTTATAGTAGCTATGAGAACTTCAACATCTACAAGGACCCTAAAGTTTCATTACATTAGTAGAATTTTAATGAATGAGGAGATGTGCAACAAAGCATTTTACGAAAATGACAGATGAGAAGTTGTAGCCTTACCTTATGATGGAAGGAAAATTGAATATAATAGACGAGGGCATTCAATATCAAGAGGAGAATCAAAATTAAGAATATGAAGATTTCCTTGTATTCATTGTAGAAAAATAAGACATAAGAAAATGGACTACTAGTTGCTAAAGAAAATATAAACAAGAGTAAAAACCAATAAGCACAAAAGAAAAAATGACACAACCAAAGGTGGTACCATTGTTGTAGTCTTAGAAGATGATGTTTTATTTAATGTTTTTGTAGAAGAGGAAAGCATGTTTATGTATATATAGTAGTGACATTGAGTGAATATTTGAATTTGGGGCATCTCACTATGTAAATCGATGCAAAGACAAATGTGTTGGATATGAAGTTGTTGATTATGGAAGAATACATTTTGGAAGAAATCTCTTTTATGAGATTATTGAAGTGGGGGGTGTTTGAATCAAAATGAAGGGTGTATAGGATATCTTGATAAAATATGTTAGACATTTCCTAAAGGTGTGAATGAACTTGTTCTCTTTGAGATGATTAAATGATGAAGGTTTCTCCACATGCTTTCACAAAGGCGACTAGAAAAATGGTATAGGGTCATTAGTCATGGCTATGGGATTGAAGACAGGAACCTCTTATATATTAAGGAAAATAACAAAGATAATACATGTGATTATTGTTGCAAAAGAAGGAAACTTAGTTAATTTTTAGCATAAGTGCTTGGGTCTTATAAGTGAAAAGGGCCTAAAAATCCTTAAAGGAAAAAATTGACTTCTAGGTTTCAAATCCCATGAGCTTGACCTTTAATAGCATTGTATATATGGTGGGAAACAAAGAGTTTCATTTATGAGAGGTGGTCATCAAAGGAAAACAAATCTTTTAAGATTAATACATTTTGGTGTGTTTGGCCTGTTAATATTAAGCCTTTTGGAGGAGGCTCGTATTTTGTCACATTCATAGATAATGCATCTAGGAAGATTTGGGCCTACTCCCTAAACGTTATTTGAGATATTTCATAAATACCATGTTGTTGTTGAAAGAGTGTACAATATTTCATGAAAATAGTGAAGCGTTTCATGAAAAATAACAATGTACAGTATTGATGTAGTACATTCAAGAATTATTAGACATAGGTTCAACATAAGCCATGAGAAGATTATTCCTCGTCCTCCTTAACATAATGGTGTTAAAGAAATGATGAATCTCATTATGATGGATAAAGTGAGGAGTTTATTGTCAAATTCCACATTAGAAATGTAATTTTTGGTAGAAGTGGTAAGAACAATTTGTTACTTCATCAATCAATCATCTACTATAACCCTGGATGGTGGAATTCTCGACAAAGTTTCTATCAATAAGAAGGTAAACTATTCTCACTTGAAAAAATTTCGATGTGAAGCATTTATGCTTATTCCTAGAGATTATAAAACCATAGGTTATAAATCCATGAAATGTATTTTTCTAGGATATGTGGATGGTGATTTTGGTTATCTTTTGTGGGATTAAGTTAAGCACAAAATTGTTAGCAAAAGGGATTTTATATTTAATGAATTAGAGATGTATAAAAAATCTAAGAGTGATATAGAGTTTAAGAAAAATGTCAATAGTTTTGTAGAATAGCAATAAGATATCCCACCATTGTAAGACATTAGGAAGCCAATTGAAGAATGTGATGGAAAAAAAGTGGAAAATGATGGATACGAGGAATAATAGTCCTTGCGATAGCCATTGCAAGAGATCAAACTAGAAAAAACACTACAAAAGTTGATTCACAAGTAGGCCTCATGATCCCTCACACAGATATCAACCCACAAATTATATATTTTAAGTGATGAAGGTGAAAATAATTACTTTCAAGAGCCTTGTAATGTGGATAGTAGTAATGAGTGGAAGAACATAATGAAGGAAGAAATAGACTTGCTATAGGGAGAAAATATGGGGAGTTTGTAAATATTCCAAAGGGAAGAAATGACTTACAAAAAAAATAGGTATACATGATTAAACATGAGGGCAAATAGAAGAAGGAAAGGTTATTGGTGAATGGATTTTTTGAAAAGAAGGTATTCACTTTGTGACTTTTTTTCTTATTGTTAATGTCATCCATAAGAGTTATTGTTGATCTTGTCGCTGATTTAGATTTGGAAAGTGAATAGTTGGATGTAAATACAAATTTCCATAATGGAAAATTGAAGTTAAAGAGAACCTATTTTGCAAGATGAAGAAAAGCCTCTATGGGTTGAAACATGCAACCGGACAATGGTACAAGAATTTTTATTCATTGATGTTGGAGCATGGTTTCAAAATATTAGAGGCTATTAACTATGTCTACATTTGGATGCATGGTCAAGAAAGGTATATTATACTATGGTTATATGTGGACGATGCTTATTGGACATGATAAGACAATGATCCATAAGCTGAAATAATATTTAGATTGTCAGTTTGGAATAAGGTATTTGAGTCTAGAACAAAAAATGTTTGTAATGATTAGATCATATGTCATAGAAAAATCAAAACATAATAACTATGGAATGAAAAATATATTGAGAAAGTGCACAACATGTTCAACATGAAGGATGCCTAACTAATTAGAAAGATGCCTAACTAATTGGTACACCCATAACATCACACTTCAAACTTAGCGTGATCCCTTAAGTTTATTTTTAGGTGGAAATCATTCAGTGTGGGCATTCTTACATGTTTGATGGAAATTAATCATTGAGTCTGAGCATCATCATCCGATTGCAGATTCCAAGATTATGTCGAAATCGAATGAACATTAGCGGGGTCCATTGAATTCCTGAATATTCCTAATCCGATAAGCTTGAATGCAACTTCTTCACAATTTTCATTAAACTACGTTGTCCAATGCCTGGCCTGCTCCCACAACGATGCATTACTCTCAGCTCAACTACTTTGTAGTAAACTAAGAGAACAGAATCCAACAACGTCCAACAATACTGAAATGAATATGTTGGAGGGGAAGGAGAAAAATTGTGTGCATGCAGTAATAATGTCACTTCCTTTGCAGGGTCATGTAAATTCTCTCATGAATTTGGCCCAACCGCTGGTTATAAGAGGATCTTTTGTCACTTTCTTCAATAGTGACTGGACACACAAGGGCATGGCGGAAGCTTCAAAAGACAATAAATCTCTTGTTTCAAGAGATGATCCTGAGTGGGAGCAGCAGGGACAAAAATGTTCGATTTTTGTATATTTTTGATGGTTTACCGCCCAACCGTGGCCGCAACTCCAACCCCGAGCGAGTTCATTATTGCCTTGCAAACTTAGGCCCCACGTTGGAGGACCTCCTTAGAAGTGCTGAAGGGAAATCACCATCATTTCCATCCATCACTTTCATGTTGCATAATCTCATTATTTTTCTTGAAATGCTTTAATGTAATTGAAACCTGATCCTTTGCCACAATTTAATGTGACTACTGGTAATATTATTGACAAATGTTCTCAAGTATCCTTTTCTTGTCGACTCTAACATAGTACAGTATGTGTCAAGGTATTTTTACTGTGGATGTTGAATAATCCAAGAGGCAACTAAAATCGAGCAGACTAGCACCAACCAGAGCGTCTGGAAACTAAATCTTCCTTGGGGAAAACTTTTCCTAGGTTACATGATGAATCTCATGGTACATAAGACATAATATGGATAGATTACATTGTAACAGGCCACTCACACGTGTAAGCGCACCAGAAATAATCAAATTGTGAAACACATAGATCTAACTCCACATAGACAACCTTGTGGTACGCAATGCTCTCCTTTGCATGATTGACACTCAATTTTTCTTAGTAGGAGAAAAGCTTAGTCTAATTACTAAAATTCGAAGTATATTTTAATTTAGATATTAAGTTATTATA
>APFE030343870.1:6045-63496 GCA_000404065.3 Pinus taeda | reverse complement strand
GTAGTCGGGTGGTACGACTAAGGGTACGGTCGACCCTCCTTAGTTAGAGCCCTGAAACATTGGGCCGAGTACTACTGCCAGACCCTTATGTATATTGCGATCTGTAGCACCTGACACTCCTCAAGACCCTAGTTTCCTTTTTTCACTGATCATCTCTTCCAGATCCGCTTGAGCAAAGGAGTGTAGCAGCAGCAGACATCGGTCCCAATCAGCCATTCCGATCTATTAGAGTCATCAGATCTGCAAAGGCAGTCAGTTCAGCCGTCTAGTGCTACCCGATCTGCCATTCAGATCTCTCAGATCCACCAGACCAGAGTCGTTGTGAAGGGTTCCTATACAAGGGTATAATTGTCGCAGGACTTTTGGCCGCATTGACATTTTGAGGATTTGGCGACTGCAGTATTGATCAAGAAGGAGTAAAACTCCGCTAGGAGTTTCAAAAAAAAAAAAGAAAAAAAGTCTGAGATCTTTCGGGGCGCTTATTGGTGATCTAGCCCATTAAAATCAGCACGACGAGCTGAGCATGGTGGTACCATTCAATTAATTGTGAATTTTTTTTTTGGCGGTCCCAATTTTTCATCAGGTCGGTGTATGGTAGCAACTAGAGCTCAAGATATGGCCAATGAAAGGATGGACAAACTTGAAGAAAATATGAAGGAAATCCAAACTCAGCTTCGCGGACTAGATCTGGAGGGAATGCAAAGGCAGCTTCGCGGACTAAGTATCCAGATAGAGGGTTTTATCCCAAAGGGCAAGGAGCAAGCCCAAGAGGAGGGGTATAATGGCAATGAATGCAATTACGGTGAATCTAGCCACTCTCCTCGTGTCTGGCACACCCATCCACCACCCAGTCAGCGACCTCCCAAGTTGGATATGCATAAATTTGATGGTTCTCACACGTCCGCATGGCTATCACAAATGGAGCAGTATTTCAAATTGAATCATATCCTAGATGATGGGACTAAGCTTATGTTGGGGAGCATGTACTTTGACAATGAACGGTGGTGGTAATGGTGGGAATGGCATCAACGTTGCAATGGATATTTTAGGACTTGGACCCAATTTACCAAAGCTCTTCGAGATTGATTTGAACAGGAAGACTCTTATTTGGGTCGTCTCACTAAGCTCCGACAGACAGGTACAGTGGATGAATATATTACCGCTTTTGAAGGCTTAGCTTTCCGCACTACGGGTCTCACAGATGAGTTCTACACGGAATGTTTTATCAGCGGTCTTAAAGAAGCCATCAAAGCTCAAGTTCTACTTCACCTCCCTCCCACGTGGACGGAGGCTTGCCAGGTAGTTCGTAAGGTGGAACGTGCATTAGCAGCCCAATACAGTCGTCCAAATTTCCCCACTAAAGGTCGTCCCCCACAGGCTCACAACATGACTCAAACACTTAAGGTCCAAAAGGTGTCCCCTGCGGAAATGGCCGAAAGAAGGAAGCAAGGACTATGTTACTATTGTGATGAAAAATACTCCCCATGTCATAAATGTAAGGAGCCCAAATTCTTTCAAATAGATGCCACTGACTACAGCTCAACAGAGGAAGATCCACCACTTGAGGAACATGAGCTGCTAGAGGATGAAAACCAACAGGACAATGTCTCTGATGAACTAGTTATTTCATTGCATGCCTTGGCAGGGATTTCTTCCCCTCAAATGCTCAAAATCAGAGGGTTTATTAAACATCACCCAGTAGTTGTCTTGATTGATAGTGGAAGTACACATAATTTCATCCACCAAAAAGTCGCAGAAACGGTGCATTGCTTTGTACGAGCAGTTTCTAACTTCCAAGTTCAAATTGCAGATGGAGGCACAATGAAATGTGAAGGCCGTTGTGAAAATGTCAAACTTCAAATGGAGGATTATCAGTTGAAAACCCACATGTTTGCCATACACATGGGGGGTTGTGACATTGTCCTCGGCGCTGATTGGCTCCGCACTCTTGGGCCAATCACAATGGATTTCCAGGAGTTGTATATGAGTTTTAAGCAGAACAACAACACACATACCCTCCGTGGACTCCAGGCGGGAGCCCCCTCTATCATCAGCTCGCGTAGGATGGAAAAATTGTTAAAAAAGGGCAATCATGGAGTTGTAGCTCAATTTAATGCCATCCAGGTAGTCGAAACCAAGCCGTCGCCACTTCATCCTGAGATGCAACAGATTTTAAATAACCATCTTCCGGTCTTTGACAAGCCTCAAGGGCTTCCACCCTCTCGAGGAGGACATGATCATAGCATCACCTTGGTTCCAGGGGACCAACCCCCAAATGTGTGCCCATACAGATATCCGTTCACCCAAAAGAATGAAATAGAAAAAATCATCAAGGAACTTTTGGAAGCAGGGGTCATTCGTTCTAGCATCAGTCCTTATTCATCCCCAGTGGTCATGGTGCTCAAGAAAGATGGGGAGTGGCGGATGTGTCCTGACTTCAGGGCCCTCAATAAGCTGACAGTCAAAGATAAATTTCCTATTTCGGTGGTTGATGATTTGCTGGATGAACTCAATGGGGCTCAATTTTTCATGAAGCTGGATCTTCGCTCAGGCGACCACCAAATTCGCATGAAGGAAGTCGACATCCCCAAGACTGCCTTCAGAACTCATGAAGGCCACTATGAATTCCTGGTCATGCCATTTGGTCTTTGTAATGCCCCCTCTACTTTTCAGAGCCTTATGAACCACATTCTCAAACCATATCTCAGGAGATTTGTCCTTGTCTTCTTCGATGACATCCTCATCTATAGTTGCACTTGGGCCGCACATCTTCAGCATGTAGATCTGCTCTTGCAACTGCTCTGCAAGCATAAATTATTTGTCAAGATTTCCAAGTGTTCATTTGGCATGGCAGAGGTAGAGTATTTGGGCCACATTGTGGGGCGTGAGGGTGTCAAGGTGGACCCCAAAAAGATCCAAGCAATGCAGGAATGGCCTCAACCTAAAACCTTGAAGAGCTTACGCGGATTTTTGGGTCTCACAGGCTATTATCGTAAATTTGTCCGCAACTATGGTCGCATAGCGAAGCCCCTCACCCAACTCCTAAAGAAAAATTCCTTCTTCTGGAATGAGGAAGCACAACAGGCCTTTACAGCTCTAAAAAATGCCATGTGTTCCACTCCAGTTTTAGCACTCCCTGACTTCACCAAATCTTTCGTCATTGAATGTGATGCTTCAGGAACAGGTATTGGGGCGTTTTAATGCAGGAAGGGTGACCGTTGGCCTTCACAAGCCAGCAACTCAGTGGGAAGAATCAGGGCCAATCTACATACGAGAAGGAAATGATGGCCATCTTACATGCAGTTGACACCTGGCGACCTTATTTATTGGGGCGACATTTCCAAATCCGTACAGATCATCACAGTCTTAAATATTTTTTGGAGCAACGCCTCTCCTCCCCACAACAAAATAAATGGCTAGCCAAAATGTTGGGATATGATTATGAGATCATATACAAGAAAGGGAAAGACAATAGTGTAGCAGATGCATTATCTCGCCAGTTTGAGGAAGAAAGTACCCTGCTAGCTATTTCCCTCCCCATTCCAGAATGGATTGAAGAAGCTCGCAGAGAATGGTTTTCACACCCGAGCTCTCCCAACTCATTTCTCAATTACAGGCTGATCCAAATCCCACCAAAGGCTACTCGTGGCAGGATGATATTCTTCGCTACAAGGACAGAGTCGTAATATCACCAACATCCACCTTCAAAAGTCGCATTTTGGCAGAGATGCACTCATCTCCCATTGCAGGACATTCAGGCTTTCAGAAGACGTATGCTCGCACCAGAAGATCATTTTTCTGGACAGGCATGAAAAAGGACATCCTTACCTTCGTAACTAAATGCGAGGTCTGTCAACGCCACAAAGGGGAAACAGTCAACACACCAGGCACATTACAACCATTGCCCATTCCGGCATCAATTTGGATAGAAGTTTCTATGGATTTCATTACAGGTCTTCCAAAGTCAGGGAACAAGTCAGTCATCATGGTGGTTGTGGACCGATTGTCGAAGTATGCTCATTTCTGCGCTCTCCCCCACCCGTTTACACCCACCTTGGTTGCTCAAACTTTCATGGATCAGATCTTCAAATTGCATGGCATGCCCATTTCTATTGTGTCCGACCGCAACCCGATCTTCACCAGCAATTTTTGGCAGGAACTCTTCAGAATACAAGGCACTCAACTAAAACTCAGTACTTCCTACCATCCGCAAACAGATGGCCAAACTGAAGCAGTCAACAAATGTCTAGAAACCTACCTTAGGTGTTTTACTTCAGAAAAACAACACCTTTGGGTACAGGGGCTACCTCTGGCAGAATGGTGGTATAACACCAACTATCATGCCACCACCAAATGACTCCCTATGAAGAAGTATATGGTCAACTCCCATCTTCACCTACTTCATATCTCAAGGGCTGCTCAAAAGTCCAAGCAGTGGATCAACTCCTACAACACCGCGCAACTATGCTCGATCATCTTCGAGAAAATCTTCAAGCTCAGAACCGTATGAAGCAACAGGCTGACCAACATCGCTCAGAACGCCAATTTCAAGAAGGGGATCAGGCCTTTTTGAGGCTGCAACCATATAAGCAAACATCACTCAAAGACAGGGTTGTCAAAAGCTCTCTCCAAAATTCTATGGACCATACCAAGTACTTCAGCGCATCGGAGAAGTGGCTTACAAGTTGGCTTTGCCACCTATAGCAAAAATCCACCCAGCTTTCCATGTATCGTGCCTCAAGAAAGTGATTGGGAACAATTTCCGAGTTCAAACCATTCTACCTAAATTGGAGGAGGAAGGGTCAATCTGCCTTCAACCGGAACAGGTTCTCGACACACGAGACAAGCCCCTGCGCGGCCGCACGATTAAGGAGGTCCTCGTCAAATGGAAAGACACCTCTCCGGAAGATGCAACGTGGGAACCAGCCACTATTCTTCAGCACTTTCCGCAGCTTCAGCCTTGAGGACAAGGCTAATCTTAAGGGGGAGGGCATGTTAGGGTCCCACCCTAACCCCCTTATTTATGTCATGGGACCACGTCATAGTCAAGAGTCAATAAAGCCCATATTAATCTTTGTAAGTGGTTAACCCGCAATTAATGACGGGACCACAGTAGTTGCAAATGGGCGAGTATTAGAAGAGGAAATGGGCGGTAGTATTAGATAGACGGTATTAATAAAACCCACCGTATTGGCCCGTGGTATTGCATGTATGAGTCATATATAAAGGATAGAGACTCCCTGCGAGGAGCATCGTGTCTTGTTTTGTAATCGAGCTCTGCTCTATTGGAGGTTGCCCCCTCGAAGAGTCCTGTGAACATCTCTCTCTAAGTAATAAAATCATTGCTATTCTGTGTTCTGGGTATATTTTCTTCGCATATTCTGTGTCCTGGGTATCTTTCTTCGCATATTCTCTGTTCGGTATTACTTTGCAGGTTAAGAAGCATAACAAGAAGGAGCGGAGGGAATTGATCATCCGATCACATTTTTAAGTCGACGATTGTTAAAAGCTGAGAAAAACTACTCCACTACTGAGCAAGAAGGATTGGCAATGGTATACATGCTCCAGAAATACCGCCACTATCTGCTTGGAGGACACTTCAAGATGTATACTGACCACTGAGTGCTAAAATACCTATGAATAAGCCTATGTTGGGGGGCTGCATTTGTTGATGGCTATTATTATTTCAAGAATATGACTTCGAAGTCATCGTAAAGCTAAGATGTCTGAACGTAGGCCCAAATCACCTATCTCGAATTGAGAATAGCGCAGAGCCCACAAACTTGGAGGAAGGACTATCAGATGCACAACTATATGCAGTGCACATCGCAGATGGTCATTTTGAGGACATAATCCACTTCTTAACCACGGGAACCGTGCCACAAGGATATTTCGTTCAACAGAAGAAAGAATTGGTGATACGTGCCGCAACCTTTACTATTATTGCTGGACACCTCTATAAGATGGTAAATGAAAAAATATTACGCAGATATGTACGTGAGTTCGAAGGAGGATAGATCCTGGCCGAAGCACATGGAGGGGTTGTTGGAGGACATTATGTGAGTCACGCCACTGCACACAAGATTCTTCGTGTAGGACTATTGTGGCCAACTCTACATCAAGACTCGAAAGCATACTGTCGGGCTTGCGACGTGTGTCAACAAACTAGGAAAACATCGTGAAGGGATGAAATGATGCTCAATCCACAAATGATGCTGCAACTGTTCAAGAAGTGGGAAGTCAACTTCGTGGGACCTATTGCACCTCAAGGGAAGACGGGTGCACATTATATCATCACCGTGACAGAATATTTGACCCATTGGGGAGAAGCACAGTTGGTTAAGAACTACATGGCTACTACAGCGGTGAAAGTTTTGTTTGAAAATGTGTTAACACGGTTTGGATGTCCCAAAATTAAAATGAGCGACCGGGGAATGCACTTACTGAATGAAATGATTAGCGCACTCACTAAGGAATTCCATATATATCATCAATAGAGTACACCATACCATCCGCAGGTGAATGGGACCATCAAAGCATTCAACAAAATTTTGGAGACTACGTTGACTAAGTTCTGTAACGTGTAGTGAAACGATTAGGACTTACGCATCCCTGTTGTGTTATGGGCTTACCGAACCACATGCAATAATTTGATGGGCTAGACACCTTTCTATTTAGTCTATGGTAAGGAAGCCGATATGCCCATGGAATATATTGTACCAAGTTGGCGAATCACGGCAATAACAGGCATGGCCGACCACGAGGCTTTGGAGGAATGACTTGTGCAACTGTAGGAACTTGAGGAGGACCGGTTTTTGGATAGATTCCATTAGCAAATAAAAAAATAGCGAGAAAAAGCATGGCATGATCACCATATCAAGGTGTTCACTTTCAAGGAGAATGATCTAGTATTACTATATGACAGCAAGTTCGAGAAATTCCCTAGCAAGCTCCAAATACGTTAGTTGGGTCCCTATGTAGTCAAATAAGTTATAGATGGAGGCACGGTCCAGCTTGCTGATCTTAATGGAAACCCCTTCTCGAGAAGAGTAAATGGCAGTCGCTTGAAGCTCTTCATGGGTGGGTTGGCCGCCTGACTAACCGACCAAAGGACAGTCTCACCACTCCAGCTAGTTGAAAGAGAGCACGAGACGATAAAGTAGTCTGGGGGGAAGTTGCGCAACCACTGGGGTGTGCATGGATATGCTCTGTCACGGGGGTCGTAATTGCATAGAAAGGGATGCACTGTTGCGTCGTCAAGTAGAGAGGTGACCATTGCTATCACTATTCATGACAAGATGTCTGAGTTATGGCAAAAGGGACTGGGTGGCGAGCAATTAAGAGACAAGGTATGAACCGGATCTAGAACAATCTACTGTAGGCTCAATATGAGGATATCGGAAAAGGCGAGAGCCAACGAATGTGAATTTCAAAACACTTATAAATCACAGGGAGGCCTTCACCGAAAAAGCGACGCTTTTGAGAAACTTAAGCTATTGTGCTTTTCGGCCGCTATGGAACTCTTTATTTTCTACGCTGAAGGAGTGATGCCAAATGTTGTGCTATGACCACAGATGCCGGGTTTTCTAAAGAATACGATGTGGACAGCTGCAAGCACCATGCAGAGTTTAGCATCGATGGGAGGGGATGCGCTGAAATTTTATAGACATGAAGCAGAACTGGTCCAGATGTCGTCACCTTACCCATGGGCTGGTCGGTGAACCATAAAGGATAAAGGAAAAGCTATGAATACGGCACCAATTGAAGGAATTACAGTTAACAAGTCATCTCTGGTGTATCTTGAAGATTGGGATCTTGCAGACAACAGCAATGGTCTTACAAAATTGTAACACAAGCTGCAGCAGACAATGCGAAGAGAAGATATGAACTTAGAAATTGGCTGCGTTGGTACGCAGTGGTCCTGTATGCGGCACCCCAACTAGAGCTAAAATCCTATGAGGGGGTGTTCTGTGTTAACCGAGCAGAGAAAAATGAGCATTATTAGTTGCGAGACTTGGTAGAAACCACGAAGCAAGAACTGGAAGAAGCATTATAGGAGACAAAGAAGGAGCAGCAGAATGAGGGATGTCACTCATGGGGAGGTGAACCGTGGAGCCTAGGCAACGCTTCTCGCCACATAACAGTTTTGGGGGCTTAGAGCCTATAAGTTAGGATAAAAATATTATAAAAATTCTGGAATATGTAGAGTGCGAAATGTAATAGATTGAGTCAAAGGGTTGTCCGCCCAAGAAATAATATAGAAGAATAGGAAGTAAGTCGGCTTGCCCATGGTTCGCAGACCATGGGAATGTATAAATAGAGCGAGGCTCTATGGGTAGAAGGCATTTTTTGGGGATGTACTTTTGGATCTAATCTGCAATGGGTTTTTGAAGACCGAAGTCTTGAAACATCTGTAAGTCCGAGTCAAGGGTGTTGGTAGATAGATGGAGGCTCTACAGTTGTGTGCGCAGAGGCCTAGTAGAGTCCACATCTGTGTGCGCGGACCCCTGCAGCTGAGAGCGTAGGGTGGATTTGGATGTATTGGTGAAGAAAGTAAATAAATATAAGTTGATTCTAAAATTCTGTGTTAAATCTAAATTATTGCGGATCTGGCTAATTTATGGTTGATATAACTGTTTGATCTTTGTGCAAATACTTATGTTATAAGTCTATGTGAATCTGCACGAATACTTATGTTATAAGTCTACGTGAATCTATATCTTTTATGGGTGCATGAACTGGTTATTTCTGTTAAATGTTTGCTTAAAGACCATAAAAGGTAGATCTAATCTATAAACAACGCATTAATAAGTATTAAGGATTTTCCTAGGTCTGTATCTACGCAGAGCAGAGTGGTGTGAAGCCACAGAACGGTGCACGAACCCCCCAAACCACATCAAGAAATCCCAAGGGTGTGGAAATATAGTTCCAACACCCTCCCCTGCTACCTTGGGTGAGACCTCAATTCGCGCTCCACGGGATGTTGCTGAAAGGGCCGCTAGCTGTGGGATTTGTTTGGCGAAATAACTCTTCTGAACCTGTGTCAGGCCCATATAAGCTAACACTCTCTAGCCCTATTTCAATTTATTGAAGAAACTCCTTCTTCTTCTTTGCAATTAAGGAAATCACAAATCCTCAAACTCGAAGAAGAAAGAGAGAAATCCAAAATTGTACATGCCCATCATCAACAGTTAGTTAAATCTTCCTTTGATGCAAATTATGTAAGCCCAAAATCATTTCAACTTGGAGACCTTGTATTGAAGTGGGATAAAGCATACGAGGAAAAAGGTAAGCATACCAAATTCCAAATAATGTGGCTTGAACCATTTTAGATTACAAAACAAATAGGCCCATCAACGTTTCTATTGCAAGATTTAGCAGGTAAGAGAGATTCTCTGCCTATGAATGGGCAAATTTTGAAAAATATTTTTCATAGGAGATAACCTCTTTTATCCCCTATACATTATTGTTGGAAATTATACTGAGAGGGGGGCTGAATCAGTATTATTATATCAATAACTTAATTTTCAAATCTCATTTGTATACACTACTTCACCTTAGTGAACTAGTGTGTATACGCAATTGTACTTAATACAACCAGCGTATATGCAAAGATATTTTGATTTACCCAAATTATTATGCATTGAACTTTAACCAGTATATCAGGAATTCATTAGACAATGCAGTAAAAATATAATAAAGTAACACACATGAACACCAAGATATAAGGTGGAACCCCAATGTGGATGAAAACCACCTGCTACAATCGTCTCTGTCTTCTTTCAATAATAAGATAATTTTGTTTACAATTCGTGTACTGGTGCAATCTTATACCAGTACGCAGGCTTCTACTTGCAGAAGGCTACAACCTTCTCTCGTTCTCTAGCTTCTACTAGAAAGGAGCTACAACCCCCTAGCTCTTGTACTAGCTGATATGTTTACTAGTACGTAGGTGTCGGCCTACGAAAGGCTACAACCTTCTCTTTTCTTCCAGGGACCACGTTTCATAAATTTTTAGACTGGATCCATCAACAACATCATTCAATCATCAAATATATCTGCATCAACTAATCTCCTTTTGAACCAACCACAACCGAATCAATCAATCACTCCATCAATATGATCATTCAGAATGTTGTCACTAGAATACAGTAACCAGAACCCAAGCAGAAACCCAGAACACTGCAACAGCAAACAGAAGCAACTAAAACATATTTTATAAGGTATACGTTACTTCCATGTGTCAAACTTGCGTGCATACGCACTTTCCTCAAGGCGAACCAACGTACAAATCTGCAAATCAAATTTATGATGTATACGCTGCTTTGATATGCAGAACCAATGTGTATACGCTCCTTTTCTAAAGTGGACCTGCGTACAGATTTGTAAATGATTATTTAAACATTAGAACTATTCTAGACTTCAGCCATATCCAGATCATCGTATTTACATACAGATGATCGTAGTTATTCAGATACATGATCAAACCACATAAAGATAATTTACTTCAAGCCTTGAGATCCTGATACATCATTAGATCTTATCCTTCATCAAATGCTAAGGTTCATCCTTGGTTCAGATCAAGCACAACACCATAAGCCAATAACATGCATATTAGATCTCACACTTCATCAGATATCTGATACTTGCACACTTGGCCTAATGATCTTCTCCTCCTTTTATAGTTTTAGGCCTTTCTCAACACCATGGACCAAAACCACTTAGGACCAATACCTTGGACCAAATACCTGGGGTCAATGCCTCGGACCCGATCCCTTGGACTAATAACATGGATCAAAATACCATGGACCAAATACTTCGGACCAAACACTTAGTTTTCCAAGGTATACATGCTTTTCCTTTTGTGAAAGTGCATGTGTACATATACACGACTTGTATACAGTGAACCCATGTGTATATGCGGCTTGGTCAATGGTGAACCTGCGTATACCTCTCTTTCTTCATTCTGTGTAGTCTGATCTGTAACTCTGTGTTGTTAACCTGCAATACTGTGATATGTCATCTGAGTGAGTTGCTTTCTGAACTAATTCCTTGAAGCTACCATGCATTTCATCACATTTGTAGACACTCCTTGTTATACGGGAATAGTTTCCACACGGATGCTACTATTCCCACTAAGATGTGTGGCTATCTTAGAAACAAACAATCAAAGTCGACTGTTGATTCCTTTTATGAAAATAGATGAGAGGAGAACCCAACCTGAGTCTTGCGCTCGATTCCCTCTCCTTCTTGATAGAGTTCTGTTGCTCGCCCTTTGTCTGCTCAGCTTCAAAAGGGACCTGTAGAATCACAACAACATACTACTATGCAAGAAACAAGGATCTAAATTCACAAATAATGTAGGATCAGATGTACATTAACCATATACAAGCACATATAAACGAATATACCAGGATATGGAAAGAAACAAGAATAGCTTTATTTAGATAAAAGTAGCAAGAGGATTACAACCATGAGCAACTCTAACCCAGCATCATCCTCCAGCTAAGAAGCCCTTCTTTCAACTCAAGCAAAGCAAAATCACCCAACACTGTGAATGTACACAAGAATACTGACAACACTTCTCTATAGATTACAAAATTCCAACCTCCTCGATCTCTGTGATGAGGGATCCATATATAGATGATTACAGAGAGGTGGGTCATCTTTTGGGATCTTGATTAGTGTCTTCTCTCTGATAGTTCCTGCTTCCTCTTGGAGAATGAAGATCTCTTACTCATCCCTGGTAGAAAATGGAGTGGCAAGTGTCAGAGGGGAAGCTTCTGGAAGATTCCATGATCTTCCACCTCGCATTTTGGTCCTTGCCATTTGTCCATTCCCAACCATCGCACCCTACAGAGGAGAAAAATAGTATGCATTGCACCCTATTCATTGAGAAGGTGATATGCATCGCACCCTCTGCATGGATCTTTCAGTATGGTCCAGTTTTGACCATTTATGAGCAGTTTTTAGTGGAGAACTTCTGGGAGATGATGTAATCAGTTGACCTTGTTGCTTTAGGCAGTGAAGCAACCCTTTTAGGGACTTAAGATCCCTCAGTTTATGGACATTTTTGATTTGGGTGAAGTGCCCAAAAATGTCGATAACAGTATGTTCATAGAGCCATGGTGGATTTTTTTGACAAAGCCATTAATTGCTTGGATGACACCGGGGAACAAAGAGTTTTGTTGGCTAAGAAGAAATCGACATCAATTAGAATGGTGATAGTTATGCAGGCCAAGTGTAGTCACAAGAAAGGGTGTGTGTTATTTGTAGTGCACATTTCTAGTGAAAAAGGTAAGAATGTTGAGGATGCATATGTTTTGAGGAGGTACCTAGTTCTACAACAGTTTAAGGATGTATTTTCTGCAAATATTTCAGAGTTTCCACCTCCTAGGGAAGTATACTTTTCTATTGAGTTGGTTCCAAGGGAAGCTCCATCATGAAAGACACCTTATAGGATGAGTACACCAGAGTTGGTAGAGTTGAAGTTGTAGTTGAAGGAAATGTTGGACAAGGGATACATTAGGCCAACAGTATCACCTTCGAACACACTGATATTTTTTGTGAAGAAGAGGGATAGTACTCTTAGATTGTGCATTAACTATAAGTAGTTGAACAAAGTAACCATCAATAAAAACTATATGTTACCAAGGATTTATAACTTGTTCGATCAATTGAAGGGAGAAGTCATGTTCTCGAAGATTGATCTAAGATCTAAATATCATCAAGTACGCATTAAAGAAGATGACATCTACAAGATAACTTTCCAGACCAGGTATGAACATTATGAGTTTGTTGTAGTTCTATTTTTCTTAGCTAATGCTCCAACTACCTTTATGTTCTTGATGAATAGTGTGTTGCATCCATATTTTTCTAATTTTGTTATTGTGTTCATTGATTATATATTGGTATACTCTAAAAATGAAGAAGAGCATGTCACAAATTTAGCAGTAGCGTTAATATTGTTGAGAGTGTATCAATTGTATGCTAAGCTAAGCAAGTGGAGTTTCTTTCAAAGTGAGGTACACTACTTAGGACATGTTTTCACCAAGGAGGATATAGCAGTGGATCCAAAAAAGGTAAGAGCTATCAAGGAGTGGGAAACTCCGAGGAATGTGGATGTGGTGAGATATTTCATGGGGTTAGCAAGTTATTACAAGAGATTCATTAGGAATATCTCATAGATTTCTTATCATATCACATCGCTGTAGAGGAAAGGTAAGAATTTTGAATAGACAAAGGAGAGTGTGGCCCATTTTTAACAACTTAAGCAGTTGTTGACACTTGCACCAATGTTAAAGATTGCAAATCTAGACAAAGAGTTTGTAGTATGTATATATGATTGCGAGAGAGGAATTGGTGGAGTCCTTATGCAAGAAAAACATGTGGGCTTCTATGAGTCACATAAATTGAATGAGCATGAGCATAACTACCCCACACATGATCTTGAGTTGGTAGTGATCATAAATTCATTGAAGATGTGGAGGAACTATCTTCTTGGAAGGAGGTTTGTATCGATGAGTAATCATAGTGGTTTTTGATATCTATTTGACCAACTGAATCTGAATGGAAGGTAGGTTTGGTGGTTGGCCACAATCAATGATTTTGAATTTGAGATCAGGTATATAAAAGGAGAACAGAATAGGGTGGAGGATTCTCTTAACAAATAGATACAAGTAAATCACATAGATGTAATGAGTTCCTATGGGACATACTTACAGGACATGTTCTTGCAGGTATGATAATAGGATGTTAGGTATATGGAGATTGTACACAACTTGTAGTGGAGTACAGGTACCTGTACAGATAGTGGTACAGTTATAGGTACAAGTACAGGTGTAGGTTCATAGGATGTAGAATATCATCTCATGGTAGATGGATTACTTAGATTTAGGGACAATATATATGTTTCATGTAGCAGTGATCTGAAGAAGGTGATCTTGAGGGAGTTTCATGTGAAGCCATTGATGGTCCTCTAAATTAGACATAAATTAAGCCCCATGGATCTAGATTAAAACATAAATTAAGGCATATGTGTAGGTTTTAACCCTGTACAGAAATTACCTACATATGAATTCTAAATCACACAAAATAAACAATGCGATAGCATAACCGATAAAACACAGATACACAGAAAATTTCCCCTGGATCCCAAAACGGGACTAACAGATTGATTTTTCATTATTTTTCTTTCAATGTTACAATGCATATTTATACATGTCGAAGCATCTAATACCATGGACCGAAAACCATCTCGTAAAAAACCATGTGTGAAAATGATGAACAAAACCATAGGTAGGTCCGCCCAACCTAATATAGGTTCCAAAAAACAATTTTCGAGTCACTACCCCAGACCTCGTAGAGGGGGGCTACTTGCCCCCCTCAAACTCTCTAGATAGGGGAGGCTTCCATCCCCTCGTGAACCCCCTACTGCACCATTGGTGCAACGAACAAGGGCTTCACCCCCACTCTAATCCCCTAGTTAACTACATAGGCTAGTCATGGAAAGAATATAAAGAAACCCAACATTCTCCCACTTTTCTTTTTCTTTCCACAAGGGGCCACAAGAGAGCTTAGTCATTTATAGAGCCCTACAATGCCCCTTTTTTCTCTACACCAAGAGAACTTCTCAGAGCTCACATATTTTTTCAATGAATCTACAGTATTCTTCAAAGTGTCCACCATTACCAGCAACACCTTTTTGTCTTCTATCATATCCCTCACAAAGTGATACTGATCATCAATTTGTTTTGTCTTTGAATAGTAAGCATAGTTCTTTGCCAACAAGATTGCACTTTGGCTATCACAGTCTATCCTTATAGCTCCCTTTACTAACCCCATACTTGAACACAATCTCTACAACAAAACTACTTCCTTGCTTGCATCAGTGGCTTCCATGTATTCTGCCTCTGTAGTTGATAGTGCCACTACAAATTGTTTCTTACTCTTCCAACTGACTACACCTCCAAATATGTTAAAAACATACCCACTTGTAGATATTTTGTGATACAGATCTCCAGTCCAGTCTGCAACAAAAAAGCCATGAATATCCAACACTCTATCTAATCCTAGTTTCCCTTAGTAGCACAAGCCATAATCACTAGTGCCACGCAAATACCTGAAAACACGCTTCACTGTTTTCCAGTGCTCCTTCCCTAGTTTTGACATAAAGCTGCTCAATACACCCACTACATGTGCAATGTTTAGGCTAGTATAAACCATCACATACATCAGGCTACCGACTGCACTTGCATATGGAACACGGGACATGTCCTCTTCCTCTTCTTGTGACTTGGGACATTATTCAACAGATAACTTTACAGCTACAAGAATAGGAAACTTTACCGATTTACTATCCTGCATATTAAACCTCTGCAATAATGTCTCGATATACTTCCTCTAGTTTAACTAGAGCTTCCTCTTTTCCCGATCTCTTTTAATTTCCATTCCCAGAATATAGTTTGCAGCACCAAGATATTTCATGTCGAATTTTGAGGACAATTAGGTCTTCAAATCTTGGATAATTTTTTTGACATTTCCAACTAGCAACATATCATCCACATACAAGACTAGATAAATAACACAGTCACCAATTAATTTAAAATACACACAGTGATCTACTTTGCTTCTACTAAAGCCAAGTCCCCATATAAATGTATCAAATTTATGATACCACATCCTTGGTGATTGTTTTAACCCATACAGAGACTTCTTTAACTTGCATACCAGTTCTTTATTACCCTTCACTGCAAAGCCTTCAGGTTGCTTCATGTAGATCTCCTCTTCAAGAACCCAGTGAAGAAATGTTGTCTTCACATCCATCTGTTCTACCTCAAAATCAAAAGCAACAACAACAGATAAAAGTAATCTAGAAGCTGGAAATAAGAGAAAAAGTATCACTAAAATCAATTCCCGGCACCTGGGAATAACCTTTTGCTACCAGCCGAGCTTTCTACTTCTCCACCTTTCCTTCTGCATTTGTCTTATTCTTGAACACCCATTTGCTATCAATGGGTTTCCTTCTAGCTAGAAACTCCACTAGATCCCAAGCTTCATTTTTCTGGAAATGCCATTTCATCAACCATGGCCTCTTTCTAGAGTTTTCCATCCTTTGAATCTATTGCTTCCTTCAAAGTTGTAGGACCATCATTAGTAATAGATAAAGCAAAATTTGAATAGAAAGAAGATGGACTTTACCTTTCTGGCTGCCATATTTCTCGAACTGATATTCTTACACACGAAGTTTGTGGCTCTTCATCTTCTGATTCCTCCTCTGTTGCAGTGTTTGATTCTTCCTCCTTAAGCTCAAATTCTATCTTCTCAGGTTCCTTTGGTTCAAATTCATGTTTAATAACATCTTTCACCTCTCTAAACACCACATCTCGATTATACACAACCTTCCTTATTACTAGGTTCCAAAGCTTAGAACCCCTTAAACCATCCTTATACCCAATAAAGTTTCACTTTTCATATTTACTATCTAACTTGGTCCTTTTCTCCTTTGGAACATGTACATATGCATCACATCCAAATACCCTCAGATGTGAAAGATAGGGTTTCTTACTAGTCCATACCTCTTGTGGAGTCTTATCCTTCAATGCTGATGAAGGTGATCTATTGACCAAGTAACATGTTGTCTCCACTGCCTCTGCCAGAATTCATGTCCTAACCCAACACCACTAAGCATGCTTCTTGCCCTTTCCATCAATGTCTTTTTCATTCTTTTTTCAACTCCATTTTTCTCAAGTGTGTATGGAATAGTCTTCTACTATGCCATACCGCACTTCTTACAGAATTTTTCAAATTCCTTGTTGCAAAATTCTCCACCATTATCTGACCTCAACACCTTTATCTTCTTCTCTGTCTGGTTTTCCACCAAAGCCTTAAATTGTTTACATGAAAGACTTCATATTTCTTCTTAAGGAAATATATCCATGTATTCCTTGAGAAGTCATCTATAAATGATACATAGTACACATACTTACTCAGTGATGGAACCTTCACAAGTCCAAACACATAATTGTTCACAAGCTCTAATATTTTTTTCGCCCTCTTACCACTAGAGGGGAAACTCACCCAATTCTTCTTCCCATATACAAAATTTTCACAAAAATAAAAATCCAGAGAGCTATTACTCATACCTTCTACCATACCTTTACCATGAATTATGTGAAGGCCCTTCTCTTAAATATGTCCAAGCCTTTGATGCCACAACATGGTCTTCTCTCCAAAGACCACTATATTTTCTACTCCACTTTCAAGAACCACAAAATTGTTGCACCCATTAACAATAGTGCTACCTTGCAGATTATATAGAGTTCCAATCTGAACTCCCCACATCAATACCAGTGCTCCCCAAACCATCTTGCAGGTATCCTTCTCGAACGTTGTTTTTACACTTGCATCATCTAGCTTGCTTACATAAATTAGATTTCTAGTCAATGCAGGAATATGAAGAACACTCAGAAGTGTTCTAACCCTTCCACCTTGCAACTTCAACTTTACTTTTCCACAACAAACAATTCTAACCTTCCTATCATCCCCTAAAAAGACATCACCACCATCGTATTTCTCATACTCGCAAAACCACTCTCTATGGGGAGTGAACTGAAAGAATACACCTGAGTCAATTAACCATGCCTCGTGATCTACACGTGTACTTAAAGGAGTCAAGTACACATTCCCACCTTCGTCTAAGGTGGTTTTCACCTTTGTAGAAGTAGCATCATCAGATCCATTTCCTTTGTCAAGAGCTTTAGATTTACAGTCCCTTTTGTAGGGCCCTTCCTTTCCACATTTCCAGCAAACTACCTTTATAGGTTTTCCTGGAGATTTAGATCCCCCTCTAGATTTAGATCTCCCACTCGATGACTTATTTTTGTTTCTGTTCTGGGAACGTCATCGTATAGATAAGGCATCATTCTAAATCTCCATATTTTTCCATCTCATCTCCTCCGCCAACAAGGATGAGACTATTTCATCAAACTACAAGGCAGCTGCATTGCTACCTAATGCAATAACCAGACTATCCCACAAATCTGGTAGAGAACACAACAAACTGATACACTTATCTTCATGTGAAATTTTGATATCAACAAATAATAACTGGCTTACCATAGTATTAAATGCATTCAAATTATCTGTCACCGAGTCTCCATTTTTCATCCTCAGGTTATACAATTTTTTTCGTAGGAACAGTTTATTCACCAAAGACTTAGATTGGTACAAATTCCCTAACTTGTCCCAGAAAGACTTTGCCATAGATTCCACTAATACATTCAACAATAGTGAATCTCAGACTCACAATTGTATTGCGCTCTTTACCTTTAGATCCAAATTCTTTCATTCTTCATCGGAAACTCCCATTGGTTTAGTATTCAGATATACCATGATCCATTAATCTTTATCCACCAATAGATCCTCCATCTTTAGTTTCCACAACTCAAAACTCTAACCATTAAATTTCTTGATCTCTATCTTTCCACTACTCGACATCTTCTTTCACCACTACAATCAATCTCGCAGATCTCCCATTGAATAGGGTCTACCAAAGGCCCGAGCGAAACCCCTCAGCAACAAAGGTGTCCCTTGAAGCCAAAATAGCTTTGATACCAAATGTAGGTTTTAACCCCATACAAAAATTACCTGCATATGAATTCTAAAACACAGAAAATAAACAAATGCAAGAGCATAACAAATAAAACAAATATACATAGAGATTTTCCCCTAGATCCCAAAACCAAAACTACCAGATTGATTTTTCATTATGTTCATTTCAATGTTACAATAAATATTTATACATCTCGAATCATCCAATACCATGGACCTAAAACTATCACATCCAAAACCGTGTGCAAAAACCATGCACAAAACCATAGGTAGGTCTGCCCAACCTAATATAGGGTCCGAAAAAAAAATTTGGGGTGCTCCCTCAAACCCCATAGAGGGGGGCTACCTACCCCCCTCAAACACCCCAGACAGGGGTGGCTACCACCACCACTATGACGCCCCCGTTGTGCAATCGGTGCAACGAACTCTAACCCCCCAATTAATCACATAGGCTAGTCGTGGAAAGAATATAACATAACCCAACACTATAACCATCCTTTAGCACATTAAAACTCTATTTTTGGATTAGATAATGTATTTTTAACTTTAATATATTCATTAGGAAGGTTTATGAATAATTTGATATTTGTGCCTAATATTATTTATTTTTGTGAAATATTATGAGAATATTGGGCAGATTATGAAGATTTGGAGAAGGAGATAATTTAGGGACTTTATCCCTACTATAGGAGGATAAATAATAAATAATATTTCAAAAATATATTATGGAATCATGGCACAAATTGTGGAACTCCAATGATTTTAAAAATCTATGAATATGTTCCCTACCATTTAATGTAGATTCCTAGTACTAGGGACTAGATCCACTAATCAAAGGATTTTGGTGGGGAAAGATTCCTCCATTCATAGGAAATGATTCCTAATAATTTTATATAAGTACCAAGTCAGATTTTCCTTTAGGGATAGATTTTCATTAGCGTTCTTGTGGAGAGAATTCATATTTCTGCAGCTCCATTGTATTTTCTTGCAGGGATGTAATTGTATTGATGAAAATAATGAAGATTGGAGTCATGTTAAACTTATAAATCTTGCTCTCCTCTATATATCTCTGGGTTTCCTTGGGCTTGGCCATCCCAAGAGCCTCAAATCCCTTTTGTATCATTTTCTTTCCTTCTTTTCACTTCTTATTCACATGCATCTTTTGTTTTTATTTCTTTCTATTTCTTCATTTAGTATTAATGGTTTCATGTTGTAGGATTGAGTTAAATGGTTGATGTAAGTTATTTTGAAGGATCAAAAGAATTATTTCATCTTTGGAAAATCTTTGGGAAGTTATAGTAATCATTGAGCTGCTTGGATTGGTCTTCTTATTTCCAAATCTAGATTTCTCGAACTCCTTTGTGGCAAAGGACAGTAAATATTTTCTATTTTTTAGAGCATGGTAACGATATTCAATAAAGTTGATTCCACTTGCATTGGATCAAAAAAACATTCTAGTTCATAAAAAAATCTACCCCATTGTATTTTAACTTGATTAGGTTAGGCATTTTTTAGATTTACTAGCTCACTAGTTATCGAATTTCTAGATTTTCGACTAGTAATGTTTTTCTATATTCTAGCATTTGTTAACAAAGGTATTTTTGAGTGATTACACTTGGAATGAGGACCTATGAAATCCTATTTAATAAAAAAAATTGTCCCATCCAATTTGGATTTTATTTTCTGTTGGGGCCTAACTAGGCTCAAAAGTGATATAGCCAAACAAATCCCGAAACTACCATCCCTTTCAGCAACAGTCTGAGGTGTGGACTAAGGTCTTACCCGAGGTAGTATGGAAGGGTGTTGGAACTAGGTTTCCAAAACCTAGGGATATCTTTATGAAGGCTGGGAAGTTCGTGAACCAATCCTGCACGTTGGCACTACTTTGCGCAACCCTATGTCGTTCGCAACTTGTGCAAGTGCTTCTGCGTAGCTCTGTAAAGAGCACAAAGAGGTGCTATCTAGATCCTTTATCCTTACTTTTCTATTATTGTATATCTTAACTTAATTGCATATACCCAATATTCTCATTAATCATTTAACATTCATAACAAGTGTGCACAATCATAAAACTGTAAAGAGATGCATAAAGATAATAGAAGCATAGACACAAAATATTCCAAAATCAACTTATATTTTATTAATCGTCTGTTCAGATACAATCCCAACTCCGCCCTATGCACTTTGTTGCAGGGGTCTACACACATAGTTGCAGACTCTGCCAAGCCTCTGCGCACTCAGCTACAGAGCCTCTTACTACTACTACAACCCCAGACTCGTACATACAGACTCATAATTAATCACACAAAAACCCATGACTTCTCAAAGCTAAGACTGAATTTTACACTTAGAGCCTTGCTCTATTTATACAATCCCATGGTCCACAGACCATGGGTAGGCTAACAAATTCTATATTAAATTACATTATTTTAGGACAAACAACCCTAGACTCATTACATTGACCAAAACTTCGGGTTGTACGCCCCAAAACTTGCTATGGAGAGGGGATTCGCTACCCAATAGGCCCTCAACACAATCATCGTGACTCATCTCGAGTCACACAGCTAGTGCAGTGATCTTTTCACGTAGTCCATCCAACAACTTCTGTGCTTTGCTTATGTCCACAACACATTCTTCCACTGTCCGTTGTACTAGTTGTGTGCGTACCTCCGATGCATTGTTGTCAAGTGCAATTCCTTTCCTGAGTACATATATGCCCTACATTTGTGCCAACTTTCCCTCAATCTTGGCGGTGACCATGAATGCTTCCTCGAGCCAAGGTTGGAAGCATTCTTTAAGTACTGCTTCTTTCTAACGCATGGCATCCACCTATTCCTTTAGAGCATGGGCCTCCTTCATCTTGGTCAATCGCTGAGTAAGGGCGACTGTCTGCACGGTCCCCTAGACATTGTCATAGGCCTGTTGCAACTCCTGTGATTCTATCTCTAAACGCTGTAGTGTTGGGTCTTCTTGTAGTGAAGTGAGGGTAAAGAGTGACTGATTTAACAAGCCCATGCACTATTTTATGGTATGATAAATTGCTTCCAACCTCGATGGAATTGTGCAGTGGCACTGCTCTCTAAAATGTGGGGGTGTAGAGGGCGTACCTTCAACCATAGTTCCGCGATCTACAGGTTAAGGTCTAGTTAGATCCTCGTTGCTTCCTCGTTTGCCTCTTAGAATCCACTGGCCAATTTATGGATCCGCATACCTACTGGTAAGTCTGTTGCAATCTCTAGTTTGAGGATGCGGTGACATGCTTCCTTGACAATTTGCTCCAATTGTTGAGTTTGCACTACTGCTTCATTGCATTGGAGGCTCAGTTTCTTGATGTTGATTTGTTGTTCACTGAGCATCTGTATTGCACGTCCTTCCCTAGCACAGAGCTATGTCGTCGCTCCATCTTGCAGCTGGTATAATATCTCTCATGGAAGGGCAGCCAAGTTTAGGCCAAGTCCCTTGAGCTGACCCACCGCAGCTCTATCTTTCGTGTTGTCTGCTATCAGTGCTCCTTTCGGCAGGGCGACGGTATCAACCATTTTGTCCCGCAACAACTACTTTGATGTTGATGTACCCGTAGCCCCGTAGATGGCTACCGTTCCTTGCTATGGGGGCCGCACCTAAAGCTCCTCGAGTTGCACCCTGAGCACCGCCAACACATTCTGCTACTTCATCATTACTTTTTGGAGTGCCTCCCTGGTGACCCCTTGAACTGTGTTACCGATGTTGTATAGGTCACCCTCGGTCAGTGTAATAGGTTCCCCATCTAATTTGGAAGCCTTGGTCTTTTTCTTGAGCCCTGTCCGTTCTGTACTGTGCAACTGCTTTAATTGTGTTGATGATGTGTGTGGGTTTGTACTTGCCGTTGTGTCATCTTTCCCTTGTCCTGTGGTCAAGTTCGGGTCTCTCCCTTCCTGTGCCATGGTTGCCTCAGATGCTGGTGTTGCTACTACCTTTTCCATGGAACCCTTCGTTGCCTCACGAGAAGCCCGTACTTCTTCAACAAGCTGCTCGTTCCTCTTCTATTGTGCTAGCAACTTGGGAGCATCCTTCTGTTTTTGAATCACTGCCTCATCACATGCCTCCAAATCTGGTGCACACCATTCTAATGGCCATGAGTTGAGCACCCTGAAAACAACGTCATCAATTGCAATGAAGGGGAGTGTGGACCACTTCTGCTCTGGATCCTTTTGCACCCTAATATACACATTGTGCATATCTACTTTAAAGTTTGCAAAGCTATGCAGACTGCCCTATACCATGGGGGATATTAGAGCCTAAATCTACCTCAGGCTAAGAAAGGTAGGATCTAGGGTAACATCAAACCAAGCTTAACCTGGTAGCTAGCCCTACCAAGTCGGGAGAGGGCTCTCTCCTTGTCAATCTCAGAAAAATATGATTAATGAGGCTTGAGATGACTGATGTGAATATTGATCTTATGCTAGGTATGTGTTCAAAAGATTTTGATTGAATTTGATGATGTTTTGTTGGCTTAAACGAGAAATACAGATTTGGGTCTGGGGAATGAGGCTCAGTTTTGCAGAGATCTCTATGGGGTGAGGTAGGAAAATGGTTTGGTACTTCAAATTAAGTGATATGAAGAGCTTTTATAATAGTGAGGAGTTGAAGAGGGCATGAAAGTCTCAGGGATCCTCTTCAAATAGCTGAAAACATAAATAACTAAACAAAACCCTAGGTAGAGCACTACAAATAAATGAATTCTACCTTTATCCTTGTTTCATTTAGTTAAGATGAACAGAGAGAGATGATGAAATACATAAGCACATGTAAACCTGAATTAAATAAGGAAAAACAATACCAAATAAAGTTTCCACAAGAATCCCATAAAGTGCTGCAAACCCTAGTCTATTCCTTTGCCAAACTGCAGAGATGAATGTACAATAATGCTCAAAACATTCACAAGAGTCCAACCTCTGCTAATGAATAAAAAAAAAGTAGATATAGGAAATAAACAACTCATCCTAGCCTTTGGGGTTTCAGCTCATAAGTTTAGGAGTTGTTCCAACAAAGTCTAAACTGAGAACTAAAAAGTAGGCAGTGGAACAACTTGCGTCTAAAAACTAGGGAACTGATTCATTCAGTTGCAAACTACCTTTTCATGGATGAATCTACCTCTATGAGTGAAAATTTAGCATAACTACATAAAAATCCATCAATTCACATTAAATTACATCATGATTTTGACTATTAGAAAGAGAAAAGTCAAACTTTGAAGAAACTAGGCGAAAAACAGAGTTTTTTGGCCAAAATGAGAAAATTTCATCCTATGCACTGCATTGATTTCCCTATGTGTAGTGATTTTTTGCATCTGATTTTGGAGGCCTTCCTGTGCACCCAATGTGCTCCAAGTGGGCTTGCTGGAAAGGTCTACCTATCTAATTTCTAAAAAAAGTGGGATGTTTTAATTTGGCCTCCATTTACCCCTCCAAAATTGAGTTCTTCCAACACTGCTTCCTGTGTGTCCAAAAAGGGGCAAAAAGGTCATTTTTGAGGTGTTTTTGACCTTTTTGGAAGCTCAAAACCTGTCAAAATTTCTTGGCAATGTGAGGGAATTCATATTGTTTCATGAGAAATCCAAAAATGCTGATTTTTCCTCAAAATAAAGTCTCTAGCAAAAGCGTGCGCCAAGTGGCGTGGCACATCATGGAGAAAAACCTGTTTTTTGGGCCAAAAATTTCAAAATTGCAAAAAGCGTCCCCAATTTCTTGAAATTTTAGCTGTGTCCTTTATTAAGTTCTGTGTTGGGCCAAGAAGCCTCTGCCAAGATCTATAGTCTATCTTTCTCTTTTCGCTTCCTCGATTCTTTCTTCAACTTGGCCTTCAAAATCCTGATTCTTGCTTTGCACACCTTGTTTCTCGCCAAGTAGTGGTAGGCTATGTATGTGATGTAGGAAAGTGTTCCCTCTACAAACAGAGGCAACCCCTCTAGCCCTAGTGTGGGTCTAGTCACAAACAAGGATAGATCAACAATAGTTTTCCTTAAATAGTTAAAGTTGGAGGCCTACCTCTCTCGGTGGTCGATGGAGTTCTGTTGCGCTGCTCTAGCTTCTGCTTCCTTCTCCTCAATAAGTGATCAACCTGAAACAAGCAAAGGAAATAAAACAAAGCACATAATCCATAAAACAACAATAAACTATTTACTCACATAGTCAAGAATTCATGAGCTATCAAGTACATTACGTACAAGACATAAGAAAACATCATTGATTGCATTAATAATAAAATAAGAGCAAGCTTACAACCAAAGTCTTGATGTCACAAGCCTTCTCAGAGGAATCCAACCAGCATGTTCTTCAAGCATTCACTCTTTGAAGATGGATCTCCCAAAATACAAAGGTCTCTCTCTCACTCACTCATAAGTTTGACATGAAATCAAGGGCACTTCACAACCTTCCTCAAGCTATCAACACTCTCACACTTATCACACTCACACCAGCTATCTATCAAAAGCACTAACAGCACTGCTCAAGCCCAAAATTTACCAAATAGTTGATCATATCAAAGGTGAGTGTTTAAGTAGGAGAAGGAGTCTCCATGAAAGGTGGGAGAGGGAGATTAACATCAAGGAAGGTAGCACAATTGACGGAACTGCAACACCAGGAAAGGAAGGGCGACACAAACTAGGCCTGGAGTCATCTGGAAGGCCAACTATTGGAACAATTCACCCAATATGGCTCACCGTGGGTGAATAACTGGGATTCAGCGCTGACATCGCGAGTGATCAGTATAGATAGTCAGATCATCACTGAAGGAAACACATAGACCCCACGCTGGTGCACAGAATCGGGCCATCGTGGGAAACATATGTACTTCCATAGTGGTAGATCGAATGGGCTATTCATGAGTGCATTTTAGCACGTTTATTAAGCCAATAGCCGTGATGAGGCAGATAACTTTAGAAAAGTAGGTCAATTGGCAGCATCATAGAGCATTTGTTCAACATGAGCACGTTTGACTTGGACATATGACACATTAGATGGACTGGGAGTGAAGGCAGTGACAAATTACTATGTAACAGATGCCCCCTAAAATATGAGGCCCGAGAGAGTGGGAGGGTGAAATGCTTTATAGAACTGGCCGAGCTGGAACACCATCTGGAAGAACCTGTAATTGCAAGTACAACTGATATCTTTGATAGAAAAGTACATGTAGCCTAGGCATGGACGCAACCATTCAAAAGACATACGAACTAGGTCTGTGGTATGGACGCAGCCATCCAGCTAATGAGACCATGATAATGATAAATGTATGGTCGCAACCATCCATAAAGACTCAGGTATGGTCACAACCATCCATCAATGAGTTATGTAATCACTAATCAATCCACACAGCCTGAACATGTGTGATCTAAGTTCGAGGTCTTGAACCCAACTGATCATAGTACAAATTCTAACATGCGAATAGAGGTGCTGCAATCGAGCATGATAGAACATCACTTGATTACCGGTCAATGATGTAAACCATTAACAAGCGTGAGAGAGACCACCAATAATGCCAATGGTCCTCAAGGTACTATCCAGTACAATCCACAAATTGTGAAGAATGCGCTGAAGTCAAACACTCGTGGAATCACCCAATCAGCGACCGATGGTGTAAGTTGATCGTCAGGCACGAAGAACTTGCCATTGAGGCATGCAAGCTCCAAGGCACCAAAGGGGATCTCTAGATCAATCTCCTGGATAATGAGTTGAAGTCGACAGGAGATGATCCCTCGCAAGAGGGCCATAATTTTTCCCCCATCAACGACACGAGACAAGGAACAAGTGGTAGATGGTGAAACAGAGCATCAGAGGAAAAGGCGAGGATGTAAACTGGAGAAGGATTATACTCTTGAACATGTTGGTGACACAACTCCGGAGGGTGGCAGTATTTAGGTACCAAAGGATCAGAGGCTATGATGGAGACAACATGAATCGAATGGAATAAGGATAAATGACAACCCAAACCTATGGAAGGCCAAATGACGATGTATGGATGTACCAACTCGACAAGAAGCAGATGTGTCAATGTTCAAGAGTGACTAGCTGCCATAGACAATCAGCGATGTTTTCCAAATTTTCCCCCACCATTGCTGGCGAGTACCCCAATTATTTTTGAAAACAAGCTTGAAAGGGATAGCATATGCTTGTGATATGAGTTCGACCTTCAGTCGAATCCAACCTAGTAACAGTTTAACGAGCCCTAGGGAGGAGAAGCTTGAGTCTCATCATGGTTACGAGTCCAACGTCGTCAAGTTTTAATGAGTCTGAAATAGGTAAAACTAGGAGTCTTTTCATGTTTAGGGAGATTGAAAAAGACATGGAAAAGAAAACTTTGAGGGGTCCTTTTTCGTAAAGTTGTGTCTCTCGAGCCCGAAAAAGTATAAAACGATACTCGAAAGAACCGCCCGACCATTACGATCAGGGAGTACTTTTCATGATTAGTGACTTCAGCCTGAAAAAGTAGAAAAGCGACTGAAATCACGTCGTTTCGTAACCAATAAAGAGCGTGAAACGACAAAGGCCTGGAAATCTTTTCGTTTTTTAAACGGTGAGAAAAGAGCTTAAAGGCGACTGCCTCTTATTTACTTTTAACGAGTCAAGAGGAACAACTTAGGTATCGTTTCATTTTTTGAGTCGGAAAAGAGCTTAAAGACGACTTCATGGATTGAGAGTACACGAAACTCCACTGTAGCTCTGCACAAAAACATGTCACACGTAAACCCATTCGATATAAAATGAACAATATACGTAAAAACATTGTTTAAAAATCATATTTTAACATAACCATGTGATAAAAAATGAGAAATAACCCACATTTATAAAAATATAATTTTTTATTCCCAAAAATTACTATAAAAATGGGTTAACCCACCCATTTTTTACCATTGTTACTGTTCATTCCACTGCGGAGCATTTTGGACCACCAAAATTGGTGAGCTAATTCTAGGCTCGTTCGTCCATCGTTCACCTCGAAACTTCATCTAGGTAGATAGACTTCGTCCTGCGCTTCAATTCGATTTCTTTTTCATGCATTTTGATCGTTGAATGTGTTAGTTTAGGTGGATTTTTTTACTGGGTTCCGCCGCTCGGTCATCGCGAGTATACCTATCAGGTCCGCGATGACCGAAAAATATTTACACATAACCTGCCACGATCATTGAGGAAAACTGATGTACTTCCGTGATGACTGCGGAAAAATAGAACTAGCAACCTCGTGTCATCGCGTCATCACGTCTATTTTAGAAACAGATGTGATGACAATGCGAAATTATATTTTTATAAAAATTACGCATTGAATTTTGCCAACGGAGCACTAATTCGTTTTTTCCCGTCATGCAGAATATAATGGTGTTTGTTTGGCAAGAACGAACACATGATGACAATGATATTCAAGCTTTCACCGATGTGGGGTGCCAAAATGCATTATGAGCATGTGGACTACTCAAATTCTTCCTCACTCCGCACCTATGGTCACAACCTAATTTACTGGAGCTACTGATCCGGGCCTGGAATCCCACGGATGAGAAATTTATCATTCGAGGCTGGGATATCGAGTTCGATGCCACAAACATATATTTTTTGACCGGGTTGTCCCGCCGGGGTGAGAGGCCAATCTTGGAGGGCCAACGTCCTGGGGGCAAATCACTAGAGATGATCATGGCGTGAGTGTGCCCCCGGGCACGGAAACTAAAGAGCAAGAAGGTGGCAATCCCAATAGTGGATGACATGGTTCTTCGTACTATGCTATTCATGGTGACACAAGCAGCGGGCCCCCAAGCCCAACATGAGGCCTCAAAGACCCATCTCTGGTTTGCTCTCGAATGTCTCAATCCAACCATGTTTAACTGGGCAGACACAGTGACGGCGAGTATGAAGAGGCAACTTACCAACTGCCAAAGAGGAGAGACGAAGTAGTTTGGTTATGGGTCCATCTTAGTCCCGCTCATGCTAGAGCAGGTGCTAGCATTGCAGTTACAGGATATGAATTTGGATTTTCCCAGACCACGTGAGACCAGAGCTACACGGTGGGCACATGTCATGGCACGAGGAGGTGGTGAACAACCAGTCTCATGGGGGACACTATTTCGAGAGTGGCTAGAGCACCAAGTGATGTTCGCCGAGGATTGGCCATACGGAGGCATGGACTTCCGCGGAGATCCTGACATGCAACTGCCCCCTGGCGAGCAGTGGGATGATAGTGGTAAGACACTTGATCACATTATTTTTTGTATTTTATTTTTTATGATGTTTTTAAATTTTTTCATGTATATGTCCTAATAACAAATGCTATGGATTTGCAGATGTGGGACCAGTGAGACCTGTTTGGTTGGCTCCAGAGGCACGGAGGGATGCATAGGGCATCGGAGCACTGGCCTTGGCTTCCCCGGAGGATGACGAGATGGAGACAATGGCCCGAAACCTTGAGGGTATGATGGAAAGGATCCCTAACTACATAGGGGTCGAGGAGGTCCCCGTAGCATTGCAAATCCACACAGTAGGGGTGAAACCCATGATGCACTGCTTGTTGATGCGGGTGGCACAAGAAGCGGTGTGCTTTAGGGAGCATAACCCACCACAGTAGACACCTAGGTTTATTTCATGCTGATGATTTTTTGAGAGACATGTGTCTCGGATGTATGGAGAACACAGACTCTGTTGGACATATACATTTATTTTTTGAGCGCCTTGGTGTGACACACGATATATATATATAGTATAGTATATATATATATATATATATATTATATATTATATATTATATATATTATTATATATATATATATATCTATATATATTATATATATATATATATATATATATCTCATTATCTATATATATTATATATATAGATATATATAGATATATATATGTACATATTCCTATGGTTTATTGTGTTTTTCATGCTTCTATATGCTGTTTTAATTACGTGTTATGAAAATGTCTATCTAGTACATAATTGGCTAATCCATTAGTTAACGTGTTTAATCATCTTGGAATGTGTTGATATCTGATGAAATCAAAATTCCTTTCTAACAATTTAAAACGTAAATACAGCCTTAGGATCCGATGATCTCTGATGGAATAATGCCCATTGAGTTGGTGGATGACAAGCTGAGAGTCCAGATTCATAAGCAACTCACAAATGCCGAGGTTGACGGTCTCAGTCAATAATTCGATAACAGCACTATATTCAGCAACATTGTTTGTGGTACAACCTAGACAAACACCTTGAAGATCTACTAACTCACCGTGAGGATCGTAGATCACCCACGCCGCAGAAGACAAGTTGCGTGTACTATGGCAGGCACCATCAGCGAAACCAATGTAAGGCGCACCAGACATTTGCATGCGAAGCAAAAAGACACAATAAGCGGCAATCATGCCCACACACCAAGCAACAAATCATGCAAACGCATACACCAGAGTGCATGGATTCATGCATAATATTTTTTCAAATAAAGCCCATTTCGGGGCTTATCCAGAGGGTTCCCTTCATAATCAATCAGTTCATAGGCCCCTTTTTGCAAAACTCACTTTACAATGTAGGGCCCATGCCACATTGGCTTGAATTTACCTACCCCTAGCTTATCATTCGCTTAATCATAAAGCAGGACTAATTCTCCTTCAACAAAAGAACGAGGATGAATAGTATGATTGAAGTGAGTTTTTACTCTCTTCTTCTGTGCTTCAATAGCTAGAGAAGTTAGTCGACGGGTCTTGTCTAGTCACTCTAGATAGAGAAGGCGTTCTTCTACTGGAGTAGTGTTGGGGAGTAATTCGACAACTAATTTCAATGAAGGTATCTCGCACTCAATCGGAAGGGTAGCCTCCAAATCGTAAACCAATTGGAATGGGGTGAACCTGGTGGCATCCTTCACTAAATTTCGGTAGGCCCATAAGGCGGAGAACAAAATCAAGTGCCAGTTGGACTTGTGCATGCTAATGGTGCATTGAAGCATTGTAACTAGAACCTTGTTGACAACTTCCACTTGACCATTGGCCTGAGGATAGTATGGTGTCGAGATATCATGCCGCAGACCCAACTGGGTTGTTAATTCAATCATCATATGATTACATAAATGCTTACTGTGATCAGTGATGATGGCCTGAGGGACTCCAAATTGAGAGATAACATGATTGAATAAAAATTGAGCTGCTGTGTGACCGTCTTCAGATAGTGTAGGCATCGGCTCGTCCCATTTTGTAAAGTAATTGATGGCAATGATGATATACCCATGCCTCCCGGCGGAGTGAGGGTTACAGGTGGTATAATCAATGCCCCATTTGGAAAAAGGGCCGACGGTAACAATGGGGTGCAATGGAGCAGGAGGCACGCACATTTTCTGTTGGTAGATTTGGCACTCGTGACAAGAACGGATGACAAGAATGAAATCCTGAAAGATGGAGGGCCAAAAGTAACCAGCATGGAGAATCTTTTGAGCAGTGGCATATCCAGACATGTGAATACCACAGGCACCAGAATGGCAGTCATTTAGAACTCGTTCGACTTCCACAAGTGTTAAACATCGGTGGAGGACAGAGTCAACGCCGAGTCGGTACAGGGTCTCCCCAATAATGCAATAAGGTTGAGACTAATGGCGGATCCGCCACCGAGCGTCTTTGGAAATATAGGGTAAAAAAGAGGACGTCTGGAGATAGACGATAATGTCCCTGTAGCAAGGATCGAGGGTCCTAATCAAGAACAGAGTTTCATCCAGAACATTATCCTCTAACCGAGAGGGTGTGGTATCAGATGGCAGAGAACAAAGCAACTCAGAAAGGATGAGGAACTTCTTAGACTTGGCAGTGGTGAACTCTAAGTCAAACTCTTGGAGGATAACAATCCACTTTGAGTATTTTCCCCCCAGTAATTGACGTGACAAAATGTAGTGATTGGGTTGCGATCAGAAATCAACGTCGTTGTACACAATAGTATATAATGGCGGAAACGTTGGACGGTGCAACCAGTGGCCAATTTCAACTTCTCGACATGGGCATAGCTAGTTTCCGTATCAATTAAATGGTGGCCGAGATAATAAACAACATGTTCAATGCCATCATCATCGTCTTGAACGAGAACCATGCCGATAGTGGTGTCAGTAGCGGCTAAGTAAAGAGTGTAGTCCCGATGATCATCAAGGGGACGTAACAAAGGAGCGGACACAAGGAGAACCTTAAGGCGCTCAAACAACTCTTGGGCAGCAGCATCCCAATGAAAAGGAGTATCGTGCTTTAGTAACTGTGTATAGCCTTTAGCCAGTTCAGCATAGTTCGGAATGAATCGTCGTAAAAAATTCGCTTTTCCCTGCAAGCTCTGCAACTGCTGCAAAGAAGCAGGGGGAGGAAGATTCAAGATGGCTTTGACTTTAAGAGGATTCAAATGGATACCCTCTCGGGAGACGATGAACCCGAGAAGTCTACCAGACTCAACACAGAAGACACACTTATGGGTATTGAGTCGAATATGATAGTGTCTACAACGGAGGAAAATTTCACGAAGATGGGTGGGATGGTTTTGATGCCTTGCCGAATGAGCCAGAAGGTGATCCAGATAAGGTTGCACAATGTGCCAAATATCATGAAACGCATATGAAATTGCACATTGGAAGGTGGCATCGACATTCTTTAAACCGAAAGGGAGCTTCTTATAAGCAAAGGTGCCCCACAGACAGATAAAGGCAGTCTTGTGTTGATCAGCGAGGGCGATATTAATCTGGTTATAACCAGAAAATCCATCCATGAATGAGTATATTTCGCTCCTGGCACACTCATCAATGAGCTGGTCAATGAAGGGTGTGGGGAAATTATCTTTGGGACAAGATCGATTAATATCACGGTAGTCACCACATACCTTGATAGTGCCCTATTTTTTATTGATAGGGACAATATTAGAGACCCAGTCTGTGAGTGGTATGGGGTAAATAAAACTAGCTTTGAGGAGCTTTTCCACTTCTGCATTAATAGTTGCAGCCTTTCGGGGGTGCACGGGGTGTAGACACTGTCGGACAGGCTTAACACCCGAATAAGTAGGTATCTCATGCACCAAAATACTAGGATCGATGCCATGCATCTCTTCATAAGACCACGCAATCACATCATGAAATTCATGAAAAAGACCTGTATAGAGTTGAATCTCCTCTGGATTACAAGTGACTCCAACATGGATATGCTTGACAATCCCTGGTTTAACAAATATGTCGAAAGGCTGAGTTTGCGTGATGTTTCCCATATTCCCTTCAGAAGACACTTGATAGATCTGAATAGGTGTCTGAAGAGGTTGAAAGGGAAAACATGAAGAAAACCGCTCAAGACAAGCAAGAATTTCCCGATGGGTAGGGAGGAACGAGGAACGATGGTGATGATCGGGCCAAGGAGGTTCCTCGAAAGACATAGTCTCAATGATCGCTTCATCGGAAGGAAAAAGTTCCTGTAACGGGTCCGAAGAAGCGATATCTCCCAGCCAAGGGGACTGTATGTACGAGTCGAGAGCTCCACTCAAAGGAGAAGGTTCAGAGGATGGAGTTGATGCAGAAACAATTTCGACGTAGTTGAGCTCGACATGACTCAACGGCATCTCACTGCCCCAAGATTCAACCTGATTAGGAGGGGGAAGAACCCACGAATCAGAGCGAACAGAAATCATATTGATAGAGGTGACGTTGGGAGGTGGGAGTGAAAAAACACCCATGAGGGCAGGATCTTTAAAGAGTCCAGCTCCCACACTCTCAAGTGGTACTAAGGTATGCTCCATGAATGGCACATTGCCATCAGAGGAAGAGGCGAAGAAGGAGAGCTAGTCTACCGTGACAATCTTCCCCTGATGAGGGAAACGAATGACACGAAATAGAGATAAGGCCACGGCTTGCATGGCATAAGTCCAGCTTCGTCCTAAAAGGAGGTTATAAGTTAAATTGGCATCGACAACTTCAACCTCTATTTCAATTGTCTTCCCTTCCAATGTAATGGGCAAGCATCGGAGGATACCATAAGGATGAGACTCTCTCCCATCAAAGGCTTCCATGGTCATAGGAGATTGGCTCAGAGTCAGAGAACCAATAGCCTTCCTACAAGCAACAAACATTATGCAAGTCGAAGTGCCTTCATCAATGACAGTGTGATGAATCGTTTTAGAATTGATGTTGACTTGGATAAGGAAGGAAATTTGGTGAGGTAGCCTCGGTATATGGCTTTCGAGGTCAAAAGTAATCAAATCTGAGTCGGCTTGGTCAATGCCATCGATGGCCGATAGCAAAGACTTCCTCTGGGAGGGGCAACTCTGGAGAACTTCCAATGTGGACATAGCTGACGGAGCCTGCTAAGTCCTCCATGATGCTATAGTGTTGGGAAGCTCGTGCATTGGGGTTGTACAAAGACTTCCAGAGTATGCCCTTAGGAGGTCCGATGACCGTCTCAGTGCTAGGTCGCTTAATATGAAGAGGACCGGAACTGGACAGAGGAGCACTAGAGGGGACCTCAGGCTCCTTCTCGACAGGTGAAGGATACTCTTTTGCCTAAGCACTAATGTGGACGGGAATTTTCCCAGCCATAAATACCTGAGAACGAAAGGGAGAAGAGGATTGAGACGGATCAGCCACCATTTGAGTTTGTTGCCAAGGGAAAGGCTCTTTGAGCATGACAGGGGTTCCACGGGAACCTTTCAACAAACGACTAACTTCAGACTACCTTGGGCAGTCTTTGGTGTAGTGATCCTTGTCACAGATAAGGCAAGGATACTTGTGCTTGCGTTTGGCACCCTCCTCTGGCAGAGGTTTAGGGGAAACCTACTTCGGTTCTTCAGCTTTATTCTTCCCTTTTCCCTTATTTTTTCCTTTCGAGGATTCGTCTGCCGTGGTGCACTGGACGGAATTTACCTCGGAATTACTACTCGCGTTAGACACACTCTGAGAAGTGTTTTCATTTGAAGCATTCTGCTTTTGCTTCCTAGAGTTCACAGAAGATTTCTTAGAGGCCGGATTTACAGAACCAATGACACCATCGATGGAGGGTGTCGTCAGAGCTTTGGAAGTTCCAGTTCTTGGAGCATCAGGCAAATAATCATATAAAGTACCGGACTGGGAGTAAACCAAGACCAGGTACTGAGCACGAGCGATAGCTTGCTCTTCAGTTACACATGCTCCCATTGCAATGTCCCTAGCTATTGGACCAACAAATGAGGCTATAAACCAGTTAGTCAAGAGCTGTTTGGGAATCCAAAACTTAATGAAACGGCAACGTCGTCTCCATTCATGAATGTGATTATAGATGTGCGTGGTTGTAATATGTTTTAAGGATGTCAGGAGATGCGTGCTCGTTTCATAGCGAATTGACAACTGAAAATGAGTTAAGAATGCATAGCTAACGAGTTGAAGTCCTATAAAGATCCGCGAGCTAATTCGATATACCACTTAGCAGCAGATCCAGTGAGAGTCTGTTGAAAGAGGAAAAGCCAGATTGAATCATCAAGCCATGAATTTGATGAGCACCATAGATGATACGTCATAACATTAGCCTGGGGATCCTCCCCAGCTTTACCATCAAACTTGGGACAATCACCTGGAATTTTAGTTGGAACCAGCGACCAATACGGATTATGAAGGATGGGATCATTTGTTAGTTTGGACATATCCAGAAGTTCCAACATTGGTAAAAAGGGTGATTGAGGATTAAAGGACATTTGCGGCCGCGGGTAAGAGGTAGTACCAGAGTTCCACCCAGCTGTCTGTTGCCCCCATTGGTTCTGCCCAGATGGACCTAGCCCATAAGGGTTTTGCCTGCAGGAGTTCTGCCCGTAGGGGTTGTAGCTGGAGCTGGATGGTTGACCCTGGACTTGCCCCCCAGCATTCCATTGATTTCCAACTTGACCTGCAGGAGCAACATAGGGTTGCTGATAATTATGATAAGGACTTACCTACATTTGTTGATAATTTTGATATGGGGAAAATTGGGCTTGTCCTTGGGATTGTTGGGTACCATAAGGTGGCTGGGCTCCAAACTGGGCTTGGTAACCCAGCTGGGTTTGATAAACAAGTTGAGATCTAACTAGAATTTGAGAACCGGATTGGGTCTGGAGCCCAGGTTGAGATTGAAAACCGGGTGGCGCTTGAGAAGAAACCAACATTTGTGTGCCCGGTTGAGTAGGCCTAGACGGATGTCCTTGAGTAAAATGAGCTTGAGCCATCTGGCTAGATGGTTGACCTAGCTACAGTTGAGGTTGACTCACTTTCCCAACAGGTTGACCTTTGCTGAGTAGTGGGTTGTCCTTGCACAACTGAGGGTTGCCCTGACTGGCCGGATGGCTGAGCAGATTGGATAGTTGGTTGGCCTGGTTGATTTTGAGGCTGACCACTCTATCCAGCGGGTTGACCAGACTGGAAAATGGGTTGGCCTTGCTAGACATAAGGCTGACCAACTTACCCAGAAGGGTAGCCCTGCTGGACACCAAGTTGATCTTGTTGGATATAAGATTGTCCCAGGTTACCAGAAGGTTGCCCATAATAGGTAAAGGAAGGACCACCAAAGGCTGAAGGTTTTCCTTGTAAGGGTTGTCCTTGTGGGCCTCCAGGTTGCCCTGGATAAGGTTGTCCATAAGATGGCTGACCTTAATAAGGTGGCCCTTGCATATGTTCAGGTGATTCTTGGCCACCATGATATCCAGTGGTGCCCCAAGAAACTGACAACGGGACCGTGACCTCCATGGGTTGAGTCGCTATAGGTCCAGGATGATAGATATGAGCTCCTTGAGAATCATAATAACTAAATGTATTTTGAGGATCTGGATTCTGAAGAGCTTGCACATACTGATCATATGCCACCCCTGCGAGAATGGAACCAGAAGAAGGTGTGGCATTTAGGGTGGGATCAACAACTCCTGTCGGGCTACTGTAAGTAGGACCAGTAGAAGGCCTGACAACAGTAGTAACCACTAAAGAAGTAGTGGAGAAACTAAAAATAGGTGTCGAAGAAGCCACACATACAGTTGGCATGGTCGGAACAGATATGACATTGTGAACCTGAGGAATAAATGACTCCGAAGTCGAAGGGACGGTATGAGACCATATGGAACTCGAGATGGGAGTCATGGAACTAATGATGTCTGCCAAAGCATTATACCTTAAAGGCAATGTGACACCAGGGGAAGTAACATGGAAAGGTAAAGTTCATGTTTCATGGAAAGGTGAAGTTTCTACTTCTGGGATAGGTATCTCACTTTCCGATACAAAGGATCCTTCACCAGAGACGAGGGTCATCTCTTCCATATTGGAAGAAGAGATTGGGACCAAAAAACTAGGAGGAGTAACAGGAAAGTCTTCCTCGAAAGGCTCCCAAATGGAATTCCAATTAATCTCGTAAGACTCGTTCTCTGGGGTGCGAGAGTTAAGCAGTTGGATACTCAGAATAACAGGGAGAATATCACTAACAACCGAGACCTTAGGAGCAATAGAGGATGGAGACCCTTGGTCACTTGGAATGGCGGACGAGATCTATGATTCCACCAGGATGTTTCACTTCAAAATCCTAGGAAAACTAACGAGAAAGAACCCTACTCAAGCTAAACGCAAACAAGGTCTAACCGGGTAAATGTGAACGTGGCCAAATAAATTTTAAGACACAGGAACAAGACTTGACCTTTTCATCTTTAAAGAGTCAAGAAAAGGACCAAAAGATGACTCTAGTCTCCTTCGAATATTTAATGAGCCTGAAGTGACAAGTGCTCAGATGAAAATTTTCTTTTAAGGAGTTTGAAAAGGAGCGAAAGTGACTACTCTAGAGAACTAGGTACAAGGTTAACCATACAATCCATAAAACTGCATATACACCTTGGCAGTCATATGAAAACCAAGGACTTTCCATACGGTAGTCAATCTTCCCAAACGTCGTGTTCGGTGCGTTACGACTTGTAAGGAAACATACACGGCTTCCTATGGATAATGGATGATAACCTAGTGGGGTCTCCCCATATACTCGATGGTACATGGGAGCACGATTCCGTACTAGACCGTTATTGAGTCACAGAAGGAGGAATCACCCAACCTTGAGTGGAAACAATAGTGACTAGGCTTAATGACTTCAGAGCACGTCTCTAGCCTAGACTTCTAAATAATGAGCGTTATGTTCCAATGCATTGTTAGATTTATTCAGTTCGTTTTAAGATTGATCTTCAATTATGTTTTAGTTTCAGGCCCTAGCGTATGTATATAACAAATCCTAGGATGGAGCTAAAATGAATGAAATATCATTTTATTTCTATGAACACCTACCTATGAGAGGGTAGAAAGATCATTCCCAAGCCAAGAAAACCAAGCCGACCAAAAACAATTTCACAAGGCATCCAAGAATCAATTCCTACAGTGCATAAGGACTACTAATGAGAGACCTAATCATTCACTTTTCAATATGCAACTTGAAATGCAAATTCACTTTCACTTTCGCACACAAAACAAATGCAAAATTTTGATTTTTGGTGTTTTTTTTTTCAAATTCAAGGAGGAAAACAAAGAAGTGTGAAAGAAACCGGTTGACCCAAACAATTGTGATCTATGTTTGGTAGCAAAAATAAATTGAATCAATACAAAGGATCGATTCAATAACTGTCACTAAAAACCAACCAGAAGCAAAGAAAGAGGAAGGGTCAATCAAACCAATAAGAGGCTATAAACAAATCTTGAGCAAGCTTCCAACCAAGACAAGTGATTCAAGGAATATTGAAATAATGGACTAAGTCACAACGGGAAAAAATACAAAAATCATTCAAGCAAGCCAATGAACGAGTGCCTTGACTATAAATAGTGAAAAACAAATGATTGAGAAAGCAAAAAACACAGAGGGATAAAGATTACTGGAAAATTCAGGAGACAGAACTGAAAAAATCAATTCTACAGGTGTCAACGCGGGTAGAACATTAACAACTAGCGCTGATAAGGAATCAGCTGTAGCAATAGAGTGCTATCAGAGCGGAAGTACATGCCTTTCCTGCGATGATCCGATTTCCAGGATCGTCGTGACTGTGTAGCTTTAATCCGTGATGCACAGGATTTTAGAAAAGGGTGGTCATGATGTCAACATGACTATTCAGCTAATATCCATGATGATTCAAAAAACAAAGCCAATCGGGCCAAAGACTCTGAAACAAAACCCAGCCAAGAAACCAAGCAATAAAGAGACCTCCCAGATTAGTCCAGGTGATCCAAAAAAATTGATAAACAATCCCCCAAAAGCAAAAAGAGACCAAATTCAAAATCAAAACAAGAGCAAAAAGAAAAACATAACATAGACTACCCAGTGGAGTCGCCAATTTGTGACGCAGGAAAGTGTTCCCTCTACGGACAGAGGCAACCCCTCTAGCCCTAGAGTGGGTCTAGTCACAAACAACGACATATCAACAATAGTTTTCCTTAAATAGTTAAATTTGGAGGCCTACCTCTCTCGGTGGTCGATGGAGTTCCATTGCACTGCTCCAGCTTCCGCTTCCTTCTCCTCAATGAGTGATCAACCTGAAAAAAGCAAAGGAAATACAACAAAGCACATAATCCAGAAAAGAACAATAAACTATTTACTCACAAATTCAAGAAGTCATGAGCTATCAAGTACATTACATACAAGACATAGGAAAACATCATTCATTGCATTAATAATAAAATAAGAGCAAGCTTACAACCAAAGTCTTGACATCACAAGCCTTCTCAGAGGAATCCAACCAACATGTTCTTCAAGAATTCACTCTTTGAAGATGGACCTCCCAAAATACAAAGGTCTCTCTCTCACTCACTCATAAGTTTGACATGAAATCAAGGGTACTTCACAACCTTCCTCAAGTTGTCAACACTTTCATACTTATCACACTCACACCAGCTATCTATTAAAAGCACTAACAACACTAGTCAAGCCCAAAATTTACCAACTAGCTGATCATATCAAAGGTGAGTCTTTAAATAGGAGAAAGAGTCTCCATTAAAGGTGGGAGAGGGAGCTTATCATCAAGGAAGGTAGCATAATTGATAGAACTGCCACACCAGGAAAGGAAGGGCGACACAAACTAGGCCAACAACTAGGCCTGGAGTCATTTGGAAGGCCGACTATTGGAAAAATTCGCCCAATCTGGCTCATCGCAGGTGAATAACTGGGATTCAGTGCTGACATCGCGAGTGGTCAGTGTAGATAATCAGATCATCGCTGAAGGAAAAACATCGACCCCGCGCTGGTGCACAAAATCGGGCCATCGCAGGAAACAGATGTACTTCCGCGCTGGTAGCATGAATGGGCTATTCATGAGCACCTTTCAATGCGTTTATTAAGCCAATAGCCACGATGAGATAGATAACTTTGGAAAAGTGGGTCAATTAGCAGCATCAGAGAGCATTTGTTAAACATGAGCATGTTTGACTTGGACATATGACACAATAGATGGACTGGGAGTGAAGGCAGTGACAAATTACTGTGTAACAATGTGCCTCAACATCTATTTCTCTCTATTGGCCTTCTCTAGCATCTTTTCAAAATACATATTTTCCCTTTCAAGCCAAGATTCACGATCAACATCAATTTCTTATTCAAGTAGTATCAGCTTGATTTTCCTCCTCTTGGAAACTTGCGAGTTTTCTCCTATGTTTTTTAGCTCCATAATGGTTTGCTAATCCTCTAGCTCTTTGTTTCTTTGCTCTAGATATTTGGTTATCCATTTGGCTCTTTCCAGGTTGAGAGATAAATCATGAATGTCCTCTTGCTGCCCCCGATGATCTCTTTAAGCTTTGAGCTTTGTGAGCCCAAATCGGTGTCATCATCCTGAATAAGAATGAAATCTATCTCTTGTCCTCTTGAAGGCCCCTCATCATGTAATGGCTGCTTGCCCTTGTCCTATACTTTCTCTACTAATGGAAGAAATGAGACCCCTTCTATCCTGGGTGGATATAGTACTTGTTTTGCTACTGCAAACAACCTTCTAGTGCCTTTTTAGTAGGTGACAAACATTGGCACACTAGTGGTTTGTGTCTCATGAATCTCCTGCTGAAGTAAAGGCCCTCTTGTCTCATGAAAGACTGTTGGGGGTACTTGAGGACCTGTAAAGACCTCATGTGAAATGAAATCTTCCCATGAGATGTTCTGTAAACCAAGCTGATGCAAGGCCACAATTTTGATTAGTGAAAAATGATATATGTTGTTAAACTGCTGCTAAGGAGGCTTCCTATGCACTAAGGTGGTCATCTTCTCAATGTTCCCACAAATAAAATAGGGGAGATTCATCATTCTCACCCTAGTGAAGTGCATCAACAATTTGATGTGATAGGAATACAGGCGAGAAAATTGGCCCTCACAGCTGAAATATTTAATTATGAGTTTCATCAAGGGAGCATATTTGTCCTTCAAATACCTGAAGGAAAAAACTCTACCGACATGTCTCTGATAACTAGCCTAGATGTAAGGCTCAGAATGCTCTTTGTTAATCAGTTTCCTTTTGTTCCACTCCTCACCAACATTTGGAGTGCCAATTGCTTAAGAAATAGTCTCAGGTGTCAAGGTGAATGTCGCACTTGCCAAAGTGACTTGGCCATTATGAAGATGGAGTACAAACAATCTGGCCAGCTCATGGTGGTACTTGACTCTCTCTACCATCTCATAGAAATGATAACAAGAATGGTGTTGAAAGCATGTGACAGCAGGAGGACAGGCCAGCAGTTTGCCAAGTGAAGTAGGCTCCTCTCGGTTATTTTTACCACCCTTGTGGTGTCTCCTTGGTGCATGCATTTCTGTAGAAGAATCATTGACTATCTCCTCATCTCTGTCATAGGAAGAATCTGACTCCATGTTTTCCAATGTTTGAGTTTTCTTAGATGAGTATGAAGAGATTTTATAGTGTCTTTAGGTTTTCGCTGCCAAAGATATGGATGTATGAAGGACTATGGAGGGAACATGTATGAGGGGTTTGGGAATGTTGTTGACAGGTTTTTGGGGAATAGAAGGGTTTAGGGAATAATATTTAGGCTTTGGGACAACAATTAGAGTTTGGGAATATTTAACTAGGGTTTGGGATAGTGGGATTAGTAGTTTATGGATATGGGGATTAGGCAGTGGGTAGATGAGAATGTAAAGAGAGGGAGAAAATGAATGAGGGAATGGAGGAGTGAGGGAGTGAGTAATGGCTAGGAGTGGAATTAGCAGCAAGAAATACAATTTATAAACCCTATGCATATGTTTTTGACAAGAAATGCAAGGAGGTAGGGTTTCAATTTGTTCCCATTAAATCACCATAAGCACCAAGATAAACTCATTCATTGGTCATGGAGGAATGTTAACATACTTGGGCAAGGTGAGGATTTAGAAATTTTGCAATTTTGGAGGAGGTTGTGAGTAAAATCAGCCTTGTGGCCCTATGCGCCATGCCACAAACCTAGTGCATCACGCCCTCTCAATGTGTTGCACTCGTTTAAAATTTACAGTATAGAGCGCTGCTCAATGCGCCACGCTCCAAATCCAGTGCGCTGCGCCACTGAGAATACCAATGTTGCTGTGATTTTTGCCTCCTTTGCGATTTTTGACTTTTCTATTACTCCCTCTTTCTCCTTTGGATACAAATGAACTATTTAAACATTAAAAATGGTTTATATACATATAGTTTTGATTTTTCATTTACAAAACCCATTCTTCTAATGTTTGCCTTTGACTTGCTTTTAAAACTCTATTTTTGGGCAGTTTGCTTTATTTTTGCCTTTGATGAACTGAATTCTTTGAATTTTTGTTTACTTTGCAGGTGATGGAGTTGCAGAAGCTTCGCAAGGTGACCAAGGCTGCCTTTGAAGTTATTACATATGGAAAAAATGAAATTACATCAAATTTGTACATAAAAACATAAAAAACTATGTTTTTCCTCAAAATAGGGTTTTTAGGAAAAATCAATCACTGAGCATGTGATTATGGAAATTATTGTTGCTGAAACTTTATTTGACCTCCTCATGCGCCTACTAACCTTTATTGAGTGTTTACAAGACTTTATTGACGAAACCCTAGACCTAATGAGACCTAAACTCTAAAAATGACCTTTGCAAATTTAAAGACAAAAATTGCTACAGATGATATAGATGAATGAAAATGGGCTAGTAGCTAAAGCAAATGAGGGAAAATGTATAATAAGCCACTACTTTCAGATGATCCATGACTCTAATGGAATGCAGTTGATCGAGTGAGACACCTAACATGCAATGCAACAAGAGAATTTGATCACTCATAGAGGGATGAAGATACCGACACTAACATTGGATCCAATGGGGATGGTAGCTCCTTGGAGGTGCCAAGAACTACATATCTTTGGGAAAGAAGGCAGTGCCTTTGTCCATTGGGCTATGGAGTCAATAACTTCGACAAACCAAAACCAATCTCTTGACTCAATTCCAGGACTGAAATTTGACTCAAAACTGACTCAATTTCAAGATTGAAATCGACTGAAAGAACTAAATCAAACAATACAGACCAACTCTAAAACCAAACCTCAATTTTATAGCCTTCACTTCATGCCCCAAACTAAATGAATGATGACAGTACACACTTGCAATGAAATAAAACAAACTGGTATGTACAATGATACACATGACAATAGAAAACATTTCAAAAATAGTACCATTTGAGCAGCCAACCGTTGACCAACCCACGTGGACAATCTTCTCCATTCATTTATTTCAAAAGGAAAGCATTTTGGCCCTGATATGCAGCAATTCTGAAAGGTCCTTTCCAAAGATTCTCAAACTTTCCATGCTTACATTTATCTTCAATTCTCGCATCCCATTTTAGCACTATGTCTTCTATTTGAAGCTTGTTCGCCTTTTCCTTTCAATCATATATCTTCTTGATTCTCCCATGCAACCTGAAAGTGTTTTGAAAAACCTCCTCTCTAGTTTGCTGCAAATGAATCATTTGATTGATTCTTCGTTGCAAATGATCCTCTTCGCTACTAGCTTCTTGTAGGAGTTTAACCATTGAGACTGTGAGAGAGGTCGGGAATACCGTGTCAACACCATACATGAGCTCGAAAGGGGAAATGCCTATAGATTTCTTTTGACTTACTCTGTCTGCCCAAAGTGCATTAACAAGCTTTTTGTGCCAACTCTTCTTATTTGTTTCCAACAGCTTTTTGATAATATTGACTAAGGATTTATTTGAGGATTCTGCCAATCCATTACCTTGTGGGTAATATGCAGTTGAGTGCCCCAAGGTAATTTGATATTATTACAAAAGTCAATCATTCTTTTAGATTTAATTTTTTTTGCATTATTAGTGATTCACTTATTTGGACAGCCAAAACGAGATAAAATGTTGTTTTCAAGAAATGAAATGATTATCGAATTAGTGGCCTGCCTAGTGGGAATCACCTCAATCCATTTAGTAAAATAGTCTATCAATGTGAGGATCCACTTGTGCTGCGCTGAAGAAGTAGGATGGATCTCACCAATGAAGTCCAAACCCCACTGGTGAAATGGAGCACTTACTTCAATCGGATTGAGTGGTAAAGGCTGTAATTTTCTCCTACCTTGAAAAATCTGACATTCGTGGCAACTTGCAACAGTTTTGTACACATCAGCAAAGAGAGTTGACCAATAATATCCCACTCTCAAAATTTTATTGGTTGTTGTCTTTCCAAAATAGATGACCTCCACAATCTCCCTTGTGAAAGTCTTCCATAACCTATGTTGCCTCTTCTTAAACCAAACAATTGAGCAATACACCACCGAGATCTTTCCTATAGAGTGCATTATTCATGATACAAAACTTGGCAGCCTTTAATTTCAGGGTCCTACTTTTGTTCTTAGCCATTACAGGTGGTGGTGACAAATTTTGGAGCACATAAACAATTATAGAATACCAAGGAGAAAGAAGAAAAATTCCTGATACCTGAGCGGGCGAACTTTATTCATCTTCCTCGGACATAACAACAATGAGATTAATGTCCAGGGCATGAAAATTTGACTCAACCATTAGTTTGGCCAGCCCCTGTCCTTTGATGAGCTTTGTTGGTTTGATCTCCACATATATTCCAACAAAGCAACGATCCATTTGCCTCGTCTCCCTTCTGGATCTGTTTGCACTAAGACATCTTTAACAACAGTGTTAGGGACATAAGCAAGGATGTGAGAATGCAAAATATAGACTCAAAAATATTTCAATGCCTTTACCAAAGTAAGAGCTTGCTTTTCAATAATATTATACTTTAAAGTTGCATCTCTTATGGTTCTATTGAAAAATTCAATTAGTTTCTCGAGCTGGTCTCTTTTTTGCATCAAGACCGCTACCATGGTATGATCCGAGGCAAATGAAAACAAAATGAAATCTTGAGTATAATCTGAGCTGATCAAAACTGGACATGAAGAAAGGGCCAATTTCACCAAATTGAAAGACTTAATTTCTTCTTTGGTCCACTTCACTGCACTATCTTTCTTTAACATGTTTGTGATTTCCCTTAAATGTTTTGCAAGATTGGGCACAAAGTTATGTAAGAAATTCATCTTACCGTTGAATGATTGGATCTCCTTTTTACTTCATGGAAAATCAATCTTTTGAATGGCTTCCACTTGAGCTGGATCAATGTGGATGCCCTCCTTTCATATAATATGACCGAGAAGCTTACCTTCATCCATGGCAAACAGACTCTTCTTTGGATTGAGAGATATACCATACTTTCTACACCACTGAAATACAATCTTCAAATGATAAAGGTGCTCTTCATATAAATTAGAAAAAACTGTCAAATCATCAAGATAAACAACTAAAAAGACATCTTTTTCATTAGCAAATGAAATATCCATTGCCCGCTAAAAGGTCGCACCAGCATTCTTCAACCCGAAAGGCATCTTAGCATAATGAAAAGTTCCCATGGAGTGGTGAACGCTGTTTTATCTCTGTCATCCTCATGGACCAGAATTTGTTTATAACTTGAATACCCATCAAGTAGCGACATGTGGGATGCTCCAACTACTCTTTGAAGTATCTAATCCATCTTGGGAAATGGATAGTTATCTTTCAAAGATACTTTATTCAGATTTCTAAAATCATTACTCAATCGAATCTCACCCGTTTTCTTGCGCATTGGCACCAAATTAGAAATCCAATCTGAAAATCTTATGGGGATGATTATACCAGCTATGTACAATTGGTTCACTTCCTTCTCTATTGAGGGTAGTAGCTTTAGATTTATTCTTCTTAGCTTCTGATGAAAAGGCTTTTGATTTGGTTTGATCGGAATTATATGGTGAGTTATGCTTGTATCACATGCCTTAAAATCTGAATACTCCCATGCAAATACATCAGTAAATGAAGATAATAAACTAATATATTTTTCTTTTACCTGTGGAGGCAATGCCTTTGATAACTTCACCATTCTAGGTTTTTCTGCTGATCCAATGTTCACATCCTCAACTCCTTTCTCTGTTGGCAGCAAGCTCGGTTTTCGAGCTACATCATCTTGATTAAATAGATCCTCTAAAGGTATTAGACCTTTAGGAATAACATTTTCCTTCAGCTGCAAAACTTCCATTTGATTGACTTCCATATCTGCTTCACCATCATCATGCTCCCCATCGATAGTAGTGTCTTTGAATTTACCTTCATTTTGCAAAAATTCTTCGATCTCTTTATCATCTTGAAACACTTGCCAATACCTTTGATTATCAGGGACAGCCAGGCGATGTTTCACATGAATTTCAAACTTATTGTTTGAATTCATCGGAATTTTCAAATTCATTGCTACTGTTGCAAGTGAATATGCAATAACATTCTGAACATGAGGAACACATGTCAAAGTGTAATCTGGAAACAATCTCAAGATATCTAATACCGCATTGTGGTAGGCCTGCATTCGAGGATGCTTAACTTGGTATTCCCCTTTCCCTTGCTTGATAACTAACTTAGAGTCGCCATATACTGAAATTCTTTTATGATTTAACTTTCTAAGAATTTTCAAACTAGCAATTAAAGCCTCATATTCAGCCTCATTATTTGAACAGTCAAAAGTCAATTTATACGAACAGACCCTTACATTACTTGGCACTTTGTTTTGGGAGAAAACAAGGCTGTGTATCCAAATGCCAATTCCAGCACCTTCCCTTCCTACTATGCCATCAAAATCCATGCTCCACAAACCAACTTCGTCCTCCTCCAAATGTTGAAATTCTATTTGCTCTTTTACTTTTCCTTGTTGTCCATCAATATTTTTTTGTTGTCGGATGGCTGATTGCTCAGCAGTACTATCAAGTCTTTGCCTTTCTTGCTTTAATACCTCTATAAAATTTTCAGCGATCTCTAGAATGTCTTCTACTTCAACTAATTGGATATTTATATCATTAAAACTATGAGAATATAAAACAAATGATTCTAAATCAGTATGTACATAGTTGATTAGATGATTTACTGGTTTCTCCTTGCTAGTTATCATGTACTTCATCTTTTGCTCCCAGTATAATTTCCTCATCTGACCGAAAACAGGAACAATAGCATAGGAGAAATCAAGCTACAATGTCCCTTTAAGTTTTTCTCCTCAAGATCTGGAAAGAAGCATGCCAAATCTAATAGGAATATCTACCACAACCACATCCATCAAAACATTTTTTGTTGGAATCTGATCCAAACTAACCACCAAATCTTTAATAATACCAATGCATCTTACTCTACCAGAATCAAAGGAGTAAAGTTCATGATACTTTCTAGTGATATGCAAACCCAATTTCTCCATGATTGCCTTAGGCATGAGATTATGAGAGGCTCTGGAATCAAACATAGCATTGTGTAATACATGGTCATGCACCCTAAGGCTAATGTAAAAAGGAGCTACAACACTATCTTGAGATTGACCTTCCAATGCTGGACCAAAGATCAACTCAAGCTGGCCATCCTCCACGTTTACCATATCAGAAAATGGATCTAAATTCAAAATCTTAGACACCTAACCTTTATAGCCGTTCTCCTTCATCAACTCAGTCAAAGGAATAGATACTTTTAACTTAGCAATTTCATTTTCTAAGTTAAAAATTGAAGTTTTCTCTACCTCTTTAGCTAAAACATCCTTCTTTTCAGTTTTCTCCGTTGATATACTTGGCTGATTTGATCTTTCATTTGCTGATGGTGTTTTGCTAGTGGTAGGATTAGTTGTCTCTTTTCCTTTTTTCTTCACAATGAGAGGATAATTCTTTGGTAGTGTTGTCTCCTTCCTTTTCTGAATTAGATTTATGGGTACATCTCTACTCCTAAGTGAATATTGTCACTGTTGGGATATCAAAGCATTCATGTATCCCCTTTGATATTCATTAGACTCTTATTCAAGAACTGTTTCATTTACCAAGATGAAATTCTCATCCCTTTGTACAGCTGGGCTCTTTGAATACTCGTCATCTTCAGTGATAAAAATCGACATATCATTAGGTGTAAAGAAATGATTTTCCTCTCCAATTACGTTCTCCTCATCATCTGATTTCGGACCATGTACAAAATTATGTTGTAAGGGTGTCTTCACCTGCTGCTGTGCTGCTTGGTCTTGTGCTCGTTGCTCTCCTTGCTTGATTCTGAATTGCGGTTGTTGTTGACCACAAAAGTTTGGATTTCTAACTTGTGCTTCAGGCTTATCAATTGTTAATCTATCAAATATCTTCTCAATCTTACGGAGCACTTGATCTAAAGTGGAAACCTCTTCCTTTATCGTTACCTTCTTTTCAGCGTTTTTTCTAGCTCTCTTAGCAAGCAAATTTGCTTCAACACTAACTGCAATTTTCTGCATGTCTTCCAAAGTGGCCGAATATATTTCTGTTAATTGATAAGCCATATCAGGATCGAAACCATTAGGAAACTTAATTAAAGCTAGCCCCATAGGTGGATTTATAGTAGCAGGAATTGCATTGTAAATAAAATTGAATCTAATACAATAATCTTAAACAGTCTCACCAACATTCTCTTGATGTTCTCATATTCGAAAAGGATCTAAAGAGGGTTTTTCTTTACTTCCCAGTGATCCAAGAATTATCTTTGAAGATTAGCCAATGTAGTTATACTTGCAGTCGGCAAAGCTCTGAACCACTTCCTCACTCCACCTCCAAACGTTTGCACAAACAGTCTCATAGTCACATTTTCAGCATCAATCTCATGAAGGTCAAAGAAATCTTCCATCCTATCCACATGCTACTGAGCTATGATTCTTTGATGTGTGCCATCAAATAATGGAATTTTGCTTTCATAATTGGCAGGCATGGCATCCAAATTTTCAGGCAACACAAGGGGTGCATATCGAGCAGCCATTGCTCTAAGTGGATTTACAACTGGTCTTGGGATGTCGGGGGGGCTAGAGCAGCTGATGTATGAGGTGTATGAAGTGTGGATGGAGGTGAAGAAATTTTTTATGTTTGAGGGGTAGAAGGAGTGGATGGAGGTGACAACACAATAGATTTCTGATCAGAGATGGAAGGCTGCATGGGAATGGTGGGAATAAAATGAGTTTCCATAGGAATTTATGAACTGGATGTAATAGCAGATGACCCAAGGGTTGCTGATGCAGACTCTAAGAACTCAGGAATGTTTGTAGCCACAATGGAAGTTTTAAGTTTCAATATATAATCGTCAATTGATTTATTGGCCTTTTCAGTTTCAAGATCTTTGACAAACTCTTGATTTAGGACAGTAGAACCAACAACACTTTCAGATTTAGTCTCAAACAATGACATATCAAAAATTTCGTCAAACTCAAGATCTTCAAGATATTAAAAAACAATCGGGCATGAAAGAGATCTAAACACAGGAATCAAAAAACTTTCTTGGCGAAGGATTCTCAGAATAAGATTGGGATTTTCATACACAAGGGGAGGATCAGGATCAGGATTTGCTCTAGTGTATCTTCTGGAAGCCCGTGTGTTGAATTATTTCTAGGAAATCAAATGGACATTATCAACTTGTTCAGCCTATCAAATTATGAACTCATCATCCAAAATTATAGAATTATCTAATATACTGGGGCAATTTGCAAGTCAGATGTTCCATTTATAAGACTAGACCGAAGATTGACTGAAGCAGGTTTTATCTACTTATGAACTCGCAAAGAAATGTGCAGTTTTAAGGCTACCTGGCATAACTTCAGGCTCTTTCTGTAGTTTATAAAATGAAGAAAACTAACAAACAAACAATCTCATCCCTAGTATGGTCGCCACTATGTTAGAGCCTAAATCTACCTCAGGCTGAAAAGGGTAGGATCTAGGGTAACATCAAACCAAGCTTAACCTGGTAGCTAGCCCTACCAGGTTAGGAGAGGGCTCTCTCCTTGTCAATCTCAACAAAATATAATAAATGAGGTTTGAGATGATTGCTGTGAATACTGATCTTAGGCTAGGTATGTGTTCAAAATATTTTGATTGAATTTGATGATGTTTTGTTGGCTCAAATGTGAAAGGCAGATTTGGGTCCAGGGAATGAGGCTCAGTTTTGTGGAGATCTCTATGGGGCGAGGTAGGCAAATGGTTTGGTACTTCAAATTAAGTGATATGGAGAGCTTTTAAACTGGTGAGGAGTTGAAGATGGCATGAAAGTCTCAAGGATCCTCTTCAAACAACTGAAAACATAAATAACTAAACAAACCCCTAGGTAGAGCACTACAAATCAATGAATTCTACCTTTATCCTTTCTTCATTAAGTTAAGATGAACAGAGAGAGATGATGACATACATAAACACATGTAAACTCGCATTACAGAAGGAAAAGAAATACCAAATCAAGTTGCCACAAGAATCCCATAAAGTGCTGCAAACCCTGGTCTATTCCTTTGCCAAACTATATAAATGGATGTACAATAATGCTCAAAGCAATCAAAAGAGTCCAACCTCTGCTAATGACTAAAAAACAAGTAGATATAGGCAATAAACAACTCATCCTAGCTTTTGGGGGTTGAGCTCATAAGTTTAGAATTTGTTCCAACAAAGTCTAAACTGAGAACTAAAAAGTAGGCAGTGGAACAACTTGCCTCTAAGAACTAGGGAACTGATTCATTCAGTTGCAAACTACCTTTCCATGGATGAATCTACCTCTATGAGTGAAAATTTAGCATAATTACATCAAATTCCATCAAATCACATTAAATTACATCATAAGTTTGACTATTAGAAAGAGAAAAGTCAAATTGTAAAGAAAATAGGCGAAAAATAGAGTTTTTTGGCCAAAAAGAGCAAATTTCATCATATGCGCCGCACTGATTTCCGTATGCATAGCACCTTTTTGCAGCTGATTTTGGAGGTCTTCCCACGCAAAAAAGTTTCTCAACGTGGGCTTGTTGGAACGATATACCTATATAATTTCTAGAACAGCTAGAATTTCTGAATTTGACCTCCATTTACCCCTCCAAAACTGAGTTCTCCCAACACTGCTTCCTGTGTGTCCAAAAAGGGGCAGAAAAGTCATTTTTGAGGTACTTCTGACCTTTTTGGAAGCTCAAAACCTATCAAAATTTCTTGTCCATTTGAGGGAATTCATATTTTTTCATGAAAAATCCAAAAATGTCGAGTTTTCCTCAAAAAGAGGTCTCTAGCAAAAGCGCACGCTAAGTGGTGCGGCGTATTAGGTAGAAAAACCTGTTTTTTAGGCCAAAATTTTCAAAATTGTAAATAGTGTCCCAAATTTCTTGAAATTTGGGCTGAGTGTCCTTCATTAAGTGTTGTGTTGGGCCTGGGAAGCCTTAGCCAAGATCTGGAGTCTACCTTGCTCTTCTCACCTCCTCGATGCTTTCTTCAACTTGGCCTTCAAAATCCTGATTCTTGCTTTGCACACCTTGTTTCTCGCCAAGTAGTGGTAGGCCATGTGTCTCAACATCTTTTCCTCTCTATTGGCCTTCTCTAGTATCTTTTCCAAATGCATATTTTCCCTCTCAAGCCAAGATTCATGATCAGTATTAATTTCTTGTTCAAGTGGTGTCAACTTGATTTTCCTCCTCTTGGTAGCTTGCCGGTTTTCTCATATGTTTTGTATCTCCATGATGGTTTCCTGATCCTCTATCTATTTTTTTCTTTGCTCTAGATATTTGATTATACATTTGGCTCTTTCCAGGTTGAGAGACAAATCATGAATGTCCTCTTGCTGCTCCCGAATGATCTCTTTAAGCTTTGAGCTTTGTGAGCCCAAATCGTCGTCATCATCCTGAATAAGAATGCAATCTGTCTCTTGTCCTCCTGAAGGCCCCTTATCATGTAATGGTTGATTGCTCTTGTCTTGTACCGACTCTACTTATGGAGGAAATGATACCCCTTCCAACCCGAGTGGAGATAGTACTAGTTTTGCTGCTCCAAACAACCTTCTAGTGCGCTTTTGGTAGGTGACAAACACTGGCACACTAGTTGTTTGTGTCTCATGAATATCCTACTAATGTGAAGGCCCTCTTGTCTCATGAAAAACTGCTAGGGGTACTTGAGGACCTGTAAAGACATTATGTCAAATGAAATCTTCCCATGAGATGTTCTGTAAACCAAGCTGATGCAAGACCACAATTTTGATTAGTGCAAAATTATATATGATGTTATACTGCTACTGAGGAGGCTTCATGTGCACTAAGGTGGTCATATTATCAATGTTCCAGCAAATAAAATAGGGGAGATTCATCATTCTCACCCTAGTGAAGTGCATCAACAATTTGATGTGATAGGCATACAAGTAAGAAAATCGGCCCTCACAGTTGAAATATTTAATTATGAGTTTCATCAAGGGAGCATATGTGTCCTTTAGATACCTGAAGGGAATAACTCTACCGACATGTCTTTAATAACCAGCCTTAATGTAAGGCTCACAATGCTCTCTATCTATCAGCTACCTTTTATTCCACTTCTCACCGACATTTGGAATGCCAGTTGCTTGAGAAATAGTCTCAGCAGGTGTCGAGGTGAATGTCACACCTACCAAAGTGACTTGGCCATTATGAAGATGGAGCACAAACAATCTAGTAAGCTCATGGTGGTACTTGACTCTCTCTACCATATCACAAAACTGATAACAAGATTGGTGTTTAAAGCATGTGATAGTAAGAGGACAGGCCAGCAGTTCGGCAAGTGAAGTAGGCTCCTCTTGGTTATGTTTACCACCCTTGTGAGGTCTCCTTCATGCATGCATTTCTCTAGAAGAATCACTTACTGTCTCCTCATCTCTCTCATAGGAAGAATATGACTCCATGTTTGCCAATGTTTGATTTTTTTAGATGAGTATGAAGAGATTTTATGGTGTCTTTAGGCTTTTGCTGCCAAAGATATGGATGTATGAAGGACTGTGGAGGGAATGTGTATGAGGGGTTTGGGAATGTTTCTGACAAGTTTTTGGAGAATAGAAGGGTTTGGGAATAATATTTAGGCTTTGGGACAACAATTAATGTTTGGGAATATTTAACTAGGGTTCAGGATACTGGGATTAGGGATTTAGGATTAGTAGTTTAGGGATATGGGGATTAGGGAGTGGGTAGATGAGAATGTAAAGAGAGGGAGAAAATGAATGAGGGAATGGAGGAGTGAGGGAGTGAGAAATGGCTAGGAGTGGAATTAGCAGCAAGAAATACAATTTATAAACCTTATGCAATTGTTTTTGACAAGAAATGCAAGGAGGTAGGGTTTCAATTTTTTCCCATTAAATCACCATAAGAACAAAGATAAACTCATTCATTATTCATGGAGGAATGTTAACATACTTGGACAAGGTGAGGATTTAGCAATTTTCAATTTTGGGGGAGGTTGTGAGTAAAATCGGCCTTGTGGCCCTACGCGCCACGAACCCAGTGCGCCGCGCCCTCTCAATGCATCACGCCCATTTAAAACTTACACTGCAGAGCGCTGCCCAATGCGTCGTGCCCTTTCAATGTGCCACGCTCCAAACCCAGTGCGCCGTGCCACTGAGAATACTAAAGTTGCTGCGATTTTTGCCTCCTTTTCGATTTTTGACTTTTCTATTACTCCTCGTTTCTCCTTTGGATACAAATGAACTCTTTAAACATGAAAAATGGTTTATATACATATAGTTTTGATTTTTCATTTACAAAACCCATTCTTCTAATGTTTACCTTTGACTTGCTTTTAAAACTCTATTTTTGGGTAGTTTGCTTTATTTTTTCCTTGATGAACTGAATGCTTTGAATTTTTGTTTGCTTTGTAGGTGATGGAGTTGTAGAAGCTTCGCAAGGTGACCAAGGTTGCCTTTGAAGTTATTACATATGGAAAAAATGAAATTACATCAAATTTGTACATAAAAACATAAAAAACTTTGTTTTTCCTAAAAACAGGGTCTTGAGGAAAAATCAATCACTAAGCATGTGATTATGGAAATTATTGTTGCTGAAACTTTATTTGACCTCCCCATGCACCTGCTGACCTTTATTGAGCATTTTAATCTAGGTGGATATTGGTGGCCACCCGCTAATTCCACGTGGATCCCCTCTAGTGCTTCTTTCAGTTCTTTCAGTTTCCTTAATTATAGCACGATTTACTATTTTTAGCAGTTTTTCGAGTCCTAAACTTCCGGAGCCGTTTTGAGGCCCTAAACGACGTTTTTTGGGAAATCTACCGCCAGCAATTTTTTTGATTAAAAATTGTCTTTTTCGTCGTAGTCCTCGGAGAGATCTTTCTAATGGGCTATCATGCGCGTCAAACGGAGATAAGACGACCAATTCGCGACCCCGGGAAGTTGATGTACCAACTTACCCAAAAACGGGGCCCACAATTTGGCGTTTCATCTTCCTGGGTTAGTTTTTGGAATGTGAAGGGTTTTTCCATTGTTTCTCAACAATAAATAGGCCTTCGAGCCTCATTGTAACACAGTTCAGGGGCATGTAGCCACACATCTCTTCTCAGGGATAAGCTGCCATCGCCCTAGCTGGTTTATTCCTATTTCCGGTTGTAAGCATATTTCAGTATTTTCCATTAATGAAATGAAGTATTATTTCCGCTGCATCTTTGTGTATATGGTTATCTCTGTAGTTTTTTGCGTTCCTGTTTAAGTCTGGATCACATTTACAATACTTTATTAACGAAACCCTAGACCTAATGAGACCTAAAACCCTAAAAATAACTTTTGCAAATTTAAAGACAAAAATTGACTGCAGATGATCTAGATGAATGAAAATGGGCCAATAGGTAATGAACATGAGGGGAAATGTATAATAAGCCACTACCGTCAAATGATCCATGACTCTAGTGGAATTCAGTTGATCAAGTGAGACACCTAACATGAAATGCAACAAGAGAATTTGATCACAGAGAAAGGGATGAAGATACCGACACTAACAGGGGATAGGCACGGCCATTTGTTGATCCACATTCATACACTTGCCTCCATCAATACCCAAAAGATCTTAGTTTCACAGATTTGCGTGGCATCCTTCGTTGCCCATAGCGACACGTATTATGCTACCTCTGCTTAGTCTTGATCAAGGGGAGGAGACTGACTATCCTCAAGCAATTCTCCTGCAACCAACAGGATGGATAAGAGCAACCACGCCTATTGGAAGGTTTTACCCTACTCTTGGGCCTCCGTGCAGTTCGTTAGGAACTCCTCGCAAAGGATTTTCACTCAAATGAACCCTACCCCTTCTGTGAATTGCTCTGCCAGCATGATGACCATTACTGGTACCTTGCTACCATAGCATTTTCTCATCACTTTTCTTGCCAACAATTGGGTAGCGACTTGGACCCCTTTGTCTTGAATGCTTGTAACAATGTAACCCCTCTACTTTTTCTCCAATTTATATTACTTTTTCATGGCCTCTACAATCGCCAAGTCCCCACTTGTGCCAATGATTTCTGCAGGGTCCCTTCCTATACGGGGAAGCTGAGAAATTCTATGAATAAGCTCCGCCATGATGGGAATGGGCTCCTCCAGCCACAAGTACCCATCAAGCACCAGGAAAAGTAGTTGCATGATGACAAATATCGTGATTGGTGCTTGATGAAAGTGTGAAATGGATAAGAGGTGGAGTAGCCCAGCCTCCTCCACCCTGTGCAACCATTTCCATGGTTGTAGTGCTGTAACTATCCCCTCCTTGCGTTGTTTCATCAGTTGGATAGTTTCCAAATGAGGGAACTTTTCACTATACGTGAGGTCCCAGTATTCAAACTTCATCGTGGGTACATGACTCAAAGCCGAACCTTCGAACATAATTCCCTCAAGGAGGAATGGGGTTTCGAGTGTGCTTTTAATGGCATCCAAATATTTAGGTACTTTTACCCTCCCTTTCCACGGAGGGACATACTTGGGTAGCTTTGCTGTGGTGCGTACTGGCTGGATGTCTTCCTCCATTTCTACCTCTGGTTCAATCTCTTGTACGAATGCCTGGAAATCCTCCTCCTCATCATTGCTCTCAATATTAACCATTTTTCCCTTCTCTTCCATAGACAACTTACCAAACTGTGGGTTTAGCGGAGACATATGGACTAGTCCTACTCCATGTGGGTCCTTTTTAGGCCTCAGCATTCGAGATGATTTTGGAATTTTCGATGCATCCCCCACCGGTGACATAGGGCTCAGTGCGGCTTCCTTGGATGTCGACATCACCCTGCTTGGAAGGTCCTACGTCTCTTTTGGCAATGCTTCAAACACTAAACTTGCTATCAAAGCGTCTAAAGCCATCAATTCCATACGCAATAACTGAATTCTCAAATTGCCAAGGGTTGTTTTGTGGATGACCATCTAGGATTTATAGGCCTGCTGAAATTCAAATTAGACCATTCCCCCCTCCTTTGGCTCATTAATGCCATATTGTCGGTAGATCGTTTCAAATATAGCTCTCACTCCATGTATTAATTACCCACTACCCGCTCGTTGTTCTCTTAAATGGGATATCTTATCATGAACAGTGATCCGAATGGTCACTTCCCAGTCTACCTATGTGACAACATGGCCCCTCATATGCGGGCACAACCTTTGGGACTGACTGACCCTGTGCATAGTCCTCCTATCATGCTACTTCCATATAGACTCTTTTACAGTCTCGTGCTCTCTTCTAACTACTTGGAGCACTGAGACTGTGCTTTCTATGGATAGTTAGGTGGTTACTCCACCCACGCGAGGCTTCCCTACACCTTCCAGCCTAGTCCATGGGTACCCCACAATTACTTTGATGTCAGTTAGTGCTTTGCATTCTCCTTTACATAGTGTGCTCCCCCGATTCCTTTGATCTAGTGGGGTGTGTAGGTTTTAACCCCATACGGAAATTACCTGCATACGAATCCTAAAAAACATAAAATAAATAATGTGAGCTCATAACACATAAAACACATATACAAATAGATTTTCCCCTAGATCCCAAAACTGGGACTACCATCTTGAATTTTCATTATGTTCCTTACAATGTTACAATACGTATTTATACATGCCAAAGCATCCAATACCATGGACTGAAAACCATCGCATCCAAAACGATGGACTGAAAACTATCGCATCCAAAACCATGTGCAAAAAGCATGCAAAACCCCATGTAACTCCCTTCACTATGCGGTCGGAAAAATAAAGGGGGGGCTTCATCCCCCCTCTAACCCCCCGGTTAACTACATGGGCTAGTCATGGAAAGAATATAACACAACCCAACATCCTCCCACTTGTTGTTTTTTTTCCATAGGGAGACACAAGAGAGCTTAGTCATTTATCCAGCCCTGCAATGCCCATTTTTTCTTTACACCAAGAGAACTTCTTAGAGCTCACAGATTTTGTCAATGCATTTCTTCAAAGTGTCTACCTTTACCAGCAACACCTTTTTTTCTTCTATCATATCCTTCACAAAGTGATACTGAACATCAATGTGCTTTGTCTTTGAATGATATGTAGGGTTCTTTGCCAAGAAAATTGCACTTTGGCTATCACAGTCTATCCTTATA